>VWPU01011446.1:6874-102002 GCA_013398955.1 Callaeas wilsoni | reverse complement strand
CGCAGGGTCCTGTCGGCGCTGCCCCGCGGGCCGAGGGCCGGCCGAGCGCGGCGTGCCCGGAGCAGGAGGAGTGCAGCGTGTCCGCCGACACCGTCCTCGCCCCGCTGCGGGCAGCCCTGGACGCCTGCCGGGCCACGGTGCAGGTGAGGCCGCGGCTCCTCCTGCCACCTCTGACCCCGCGGTGCAGGAGGGGCGGCAGCCGGGGCAGCCAGGCAGGGGCTGCCTGTTTCCAGGAGACCTGAGTGGGGAAGAGGGCCGCCCCTACCTCGGGGCTCCCCAGAGCTGGTGGGGGCACATCCCCCTCACTCCCAGCTCACTCTGCTTCCAGAAACAAGTGTGCAATGACATCGGGCGGCGGCTGACAGTGCTGGAGGACGCGTGGGCTCAGGGGAAGCTGTCGGCACCAGTGAGGAAAAGGATGAGCCTCCTGGTGCAAGGTATGGGGTGAAGGGGGCTACATCTGCACCGGCAGCAGACCCTGGGGCAGAGGCACCTGCGGGACAATGGATCTTTGTGTCCCTGACGGGGTCCCCTGTCCTGGCAGAGCTTCAGCAGCAGCACTGGGACGCAGCTGACGAGATCCACCGCTCGCTTATGGTGGACCACGTGAACGAGGTGAGCCAGTGGATGGTGGGCGTCAAGCGCCTCATCGCTGAGACGCGGGACCTGCCCACTGCAGAGACTGACGGCAGCGCTGACACCGAGCCCGCGACCGAGCCCGCAGCCGAGACCGCGGCCGAGCTGGGGCAGGAGCCCTGACCCCAGGGACGGCGCTGTGGACTGTGCACGGGGCAGCCCCTGCCCAGGGCCACCGGCAGGAACAGGGCCCCTGCTGCTGGAGGGAGTCTGGGCACCCCCTCTGCCTCCCAATCCTCATCCAGGAAAAGGGGATTTTAATCATTGCGACATTTTAGTGGCGATTCATTATGTTTAATAAACAGCACCAACCTGCCCCCTCCCACAGTCTGCCTGAGGGTTCTGGCACTGACAGGTCCTGGGTCTTCCAGGGTCAGCAGGACATGGGATTGCTCAGTGAGGCCATGGCTGCTTCACCAGGCTTGGCCAAGGGGCTCTGGCCTTGGCAGGGTGCTCTTAGCCAACAGGATGCCAAGGGAAGATTTACCAGCAGCTGGCTGCAGCAGGCAGTACTGTGTGGCCTTGCTGGACTGGTTGGCAAAGCCTGGCCCCTCATCTGGCAGTGGGAGGCCTACAGCAGCCCCAGAGCCCAGCCCTGCTGCAGGAGGGGTCTAGGCTGGCTGGGGAGGCCGACGTGCCAACAGCCCCTGGCATGACAAGGGTTCGTGCTACAGCCACAGCCCCGGCTCCCATCTGGGCTCCTGCTGTCCTGGCACAGCTCAGTCAGGTGTTAACTGTGCTGTTCCCCCCACGGTCACTGGACGGCCTCACCAGCTGCCTCCACCACAGCTGAGGACAGACCCCCAGGCCTTCACCACCCCCCACCTGCAGTGTCACCCTCTGTACCCTCCTGGTGCTGCTCACCTCCCCTCCCTGG
Source organism: Callaeas wilsoni (assembly GCA_013398955.1). Classification (NCBI taxonomy): domain Eukaryota; kingdom Metazoa; phylum Chordata; class Aves; order Passeriformes; family Callaeidae; genus Callaeas; species Callaeas wilsoni. Next base: position 100,489 of record VWPU01011446.1, on the reverse strand, counting down.
GGGCGAGGACCCTGCTGAGCCCGGACAAAGACACACACCAGGTTAGCACAGGGGTTTCACGGTGTTTATTGATCAAGCATGAGCTCCTAGGCAATTGCACCAGCCACTTGTGCTAGAGCCTGAGGTGTCACACGTCCATCCCCAGCATCAGAGAGGGCTGCAGCCAGCTGGTCACGGTGCCAGCACCTCCACGAGGCCCAGGAACAGGCCCAGCCATGGCCTGGAGACGGGGAGATGGAAACTCAGATGTCCATCTCAAACTGGTCTTGATCTGTAAGGGCATGGATGGACACAGACCAGGGTTAGGATGGGGCTGGCCTGGCGGATGTGGGCTGGCAAAGGGGGCAGGAGCTGGAACTGGGGCTAGGTTGGGATCTCGCAGTGTCTCGTGCCCCAGGCAGGTGGTCCATGGGCAGGGGCCACGGCCCTGGGCTGCTCACCTGGCATGGCCTCTTCGCTCTCATTCCGCTCCTTGAGCTCCTCCAGCTTGACGAGGCTGGACTGGGCCAGGGATGTGACACCGGGGGTCTGGGGCAGGCAGCAGGGAGGGGTCCTGGCCGCGGGTGAATTCTTGCACTCCAGCAGGAACTTGCGGTCGCAGATGATGCGGGTACCTGCCAAAAGCAGGAGGCTGTCAGGCACTGCTGGCCCTGGCCACCCCCGCCCCTGAGCACCTCAGCCCAGAGCAGGGGGTGGGACCCAGTGCTTGGCCATGGCTCATGGACACATCTGGCTCTGGAGCCACCATGGAGCTTCCCACAAGGCAGCCTGTGACACCCGTCCTGCCCAGCAGCTATTCCCCACATTATTCCTCGCCTTCGGGCTCCTGGAGCTCTGCAGGATGCAGCACAGGGGGTCCGGCCTCCAAAGGGCTACCTCATGGTGGCCAACATAGGCCACGCTTGTGCCGCCTGGAGGGCAGGGCCAGTCCTGGGGCACAGAGTGAGGCCCCAGCCTGCTGGCCAGGCAGCAACAGCTTCGTGCGGCGCCCTGTTCCAGGGTGGAGCAGCAAGGGCTGGTATCCCACGGTGGGCACCCTGGGGACCCGTTCCCATCGTCTCAGCCAGCCACCTGCTGCTCCCTGCAAGTGGACAACAGCTGGGTTCGACAGGACACCGCCTCCTCCAGCCTGCTGGCTGTGCAGTGTCCACCTGGCGCACACACTGCCTCCTCCTCACGCTCCAACTGCCTGCCAGCAATGCCTGAGGTCACACCGGCCTGTGTGCCACGTCCCCTGCCCATCCCTCCCTGCAGCCCAGCACCAGCTCCCTGCCAGGAAACTGCCAGTTCCCTGCCAGGCTCCGGCAGTGGGTGCAGTCCAGGGTTCCAGGGAGCCCAGAGCTGCTGCCCGAGGTGCCAGTGAGCCCAGAGCTCCTGCTCACCACCGCAAACATCTAACACAGCCCACACTTGCCACGGCCCCCAGCACCGGGCCGGGCTCTCTCACCCCAGAGAAGCTTAATTGAAGGCACACGATGACACCCGTGGCTCATCCCAAACATGCCCAGCTCAGGAATGAGGCACATGCTTCCTTGAGGACAGACAGCAAAGAAAAGGACCTGCTCAGTGGCTGACCCAGGGGGTCAGAGGGGGGAAGGAGGACAGGTCTGGGGGAGCCCTGCCACCCAGGGCTGGTGAACTCAGGTGGGCACGGATTCTGGCATTACCCCCATGCTTCCCCTGGATCCAGCCAGCCCGCCCTGAAGGACCAGCACTGCACTCACCAGCTCCCTGGCACTGCCACCAGCCTGCTCCCCCAGAAGCACAAGGCCCTGCCTGNGCTTCCCCTGGATCCAGCCAGCCCACCCTGAAAGACCAGCACCGCACTCACCATGCCCCTGGCACTGCTCCCCCAGAAACACAAGGAAGGCCCTGCCTGCCTCTGCCTGTGCCCCCCTGTAACCATGGGGCAGTGATGGTCCGAACTTCGAGCAGGATCTTCCTACAAAACTTTGAGGTTCCCTTTTCCACTTTAGTGGAGGCTGCTGGGGCCACTTGGATCTGGTGCCCAGAGCAAGTGCCCATGTCCCCAGGGAAGGAGCTGCACGGAGGAGAACCCAGGAAAAGACCCGTGCAGCAAAGAGCTGCCTGCGTTAGGCAGGGCTGGGGTGGCCAAGGCTGTTCCAGAAACAGCCCCATTGCCATCCTGGGCCTTCCCCCTGGTGTCACAGAGCAGACTGTGCCGCTCGCCCTGGAGCTGCAGCCCTCCAGGATGGGGAGACACCGGCACCCCAAGATGGGGCAGGATGAGGTGGCACTGCTTGCTGCAGCCAAGGAACCCACAGCAGTGGGCAGCCCACCCCTCCCCTGCACTTCACCCCGAGAGCACACACCTACTGCACCACAACACTGCTTGTTTTCAATACAACTGTTGCTGACACGTGTCCCTGCCCATGGCAGGGCGTTGGACTGGGGGATCTTTAAGGCCACGTCCAACACAAACCTTTCTGTGATTCTATGTGTATCTCCTTTGGTGTTGACACTATCAGTGGGGCAGCAGCAGTTCAATTTTTTTTGTATTTTGTCCTCAAATACCAAGAAAAATATCTGAATATACCATCCAGTAGTGCTTCCAAGGTTGATTTGCCTGTGGTACTTGGATACTGCTTGTGCAGTTTGGGTTTTCAGTACTTCTTTATGCTTTACTGGGGAAACTCTGCTGCTGCATGTAAGGATTAGTCTGGGTAAGGTGGAAGAAGGTGAGGTCTCCACCAGGTCTGAGACTGATCCATTGGATTAGACACTGTGCACTGGAATTTCCTGCTTAAGGAATGGATCCAACATTCCGGGTAGCTACTGCATCACTTTGGAGCAAAAGCAGAAATAAGCGCAGTCCAAGTGCAGAAAGTGGAGAACTGGGTCAGGAATTAATGTTCATCTTAAGCAGTGTGCAAAAATCGTCTTCTTCCTCACAGAAAGGACTTGAGTAGCTCTTAGCAGGTTTACAGCATTGCAAGAAGCTTAGAAGTGAATTTTCCTCTAGTGGGAAGCACTTTTCTAAGATCTGCTTCTGGGCAGGGGAAGGAACCCTGCATTCACCTGTCACTTGTCAGCTCTTCTTTGCAGCCCTGAGCAAAACCTGATCTCTCAGGCGACCACCTGCCGAAAGTACCAGAAGCAGCAGAACTAATCCAGAAGGAAAAAAACGTAACACAGAAGCAGGTTCACACCAATAAAAGGCTCACAAGTGGCAGGGGGAAGGACTCTGCAGATATCTGTGGCTCCAAACCCTCCCAAACCTGACTGCACCCACGTGCTCAGTACGTGACCCTGGGGAGATGCGTCACCACTGAGGACAATAACATACAGCCCTTTCCAAAATTCTCACACACAACCTATAAATGCTGTTTGCCTTTTATTGAGTATTCAGGTAAATATTTCACATTAATACAGGCTACATAAAGTAGAGCCACTATACGACATGAAATTTACTCAGCTTTTCCTTTCAAGTCTGTAAACAATTATACAGGTATTTACCACCCTAAAAGGTCGAAATCATGTCATCAGCTAGTTCTCTGCTGCATACAAGGAGCATTCAGTAGTGTTTAGCCAAAAGCACTAGGTTTGTCTGATTTTTTAAGTTTGAAGTGGCTAAACTAACTGGAGAACAGAATCAGTTTGTATAGGTAAGTCAATTTGTTCTTAGACAACGGGCAATCGAGATTCCATTGTTACAGCCCACAGAAAATCGCTTAGTTAGGCACATGAAAAAAATCCCCAGGGTTCTTCAAGGTCATAAAGATTCCCAAACCAGGCTAAAAAAGGACAGACCCCCTTAAATCAGTTGACGTACTTGAGATGCATGTTTCCAATGTGAGGTGCCCAGGTGCCAGGCCAAATCTACAGCAAGAAATAAAAAGACAAATCTATTATAAAAACAAATAAAGGTTCCTTTAACAGTGTTTTACCACTGAGGGCGAGCACAAGGCTTCCCTCAAAATACAACCCGACTGTCCAAAGGCAGGAGCTCTTCAGCTCTGGCCAAGGTCTGACTGACAACCTGCAAGGTGCTGAGTATGGATATAAACCTTCTCACTTGCAACAGTCCATTACCTGGCTGAGCAGTCTTGAAATGCTGCTCGTTTTACCTGGAAGGTTTGGTACCGATGGCGCCATGGATATTTTATGAACACACACACACACACACACACACACAGAGTAGGGAAAAGTCATGCAAACAATCTCAGTCTTAGTTTCAAAGGATTGAAAAAACCAAATGTGCCACCCCAGCCAAAACTGGGTGTCACAGCACCGTACGAAGCCCCAGGAAAGCACAGGCAGGAAAAGGCAGCCACACTACCTGCTGAGCATCAGTACATTCTGTTGAGTTCTGGACAACTTTGATCATGGGATTCCAGGCGGGATCTGGAGTATGGAGCCCGTTAAAGAGGGGCCCTCCTGGGCCATCTGCCAGCTGGGGGTGCGAGGGTATCAGAGTGCCGCCGTACATGGAGATGGGCAGGCCCTGAGGGGACAAGAGAGCACTGGTGAAGGACGTGGGGAAGGGTGGCTGTAGGACCAGACAGAGCCAGGTCACCTCCACAGGTAATGCTCCACTACTGGCAGGAATCTCAGCGCTGTGAGGGAACACTGGGGCAGAGTATGGAACACAGCGACTTCAGAGTTGGAGATTCCAGCCAGCTTAGCTATTTTTCTGAACTTACACCTAGCAGAGGCTGCAGCAGACACAGAGTTTTCAGGTAAGCCCACAAAGCCATGCCAGCAGCTGAACACTGTGACCTCAGTGTTCCCTCCTCCCTGCAGCACAGGACAGCCACAGTGCACACAGGGCTGCACTGGGACAAATATAGACTCTGGGTTGAAGATTTTCTCTAATTCCTAGTGGCCATCTAAAATAATTCTGCCTATTCAGAAAGAGCAAGTTACAGAGCAGTTTTTTGCATGTAAGAGAATTCTTTTCCTATGTGTGAATGGCTGCTGCTTTGCCAAACAGATGGCAGGAGCACGTGCTGTGGCTCGTTCTGAAATGTGCTGAGAGTCCTCTCCTCCTGCCACTTCCCTAAGGAAGGTGTGTGGTATTGTGGCCATGATTTGCATTCAGCAAACTTCTAATCAGCCTCAAGAGCTGAGCAAGCTTTGTGAAACATTTCCAGGAGACTGAGCTGCTGAGAGATGAAACACTGGTGGGTGATGAAGGCCTTCAGCTACTGACCAAATAATACCTGCAACCTACAAACTCTGGCTTTGTTTAGACCTGCCTCCAGGCTTGGGCACCTTTTCTTGTCAGTTCTGGGATGAAAGAAGGTTCAGGACTGTGGTGACGAGCAATCGCAGCAGAGGCACACACACACACAGTGTGAACAGGCAGAACACGAGATACAACAAAGTTGAGCCCGGATCATTTAATAAATCGAACTCTTTGTAACTTACTTTAGAAAAATCCACAAAACTATTTGGCATAGGTTGGTGGAAAATATTCGAAGGAGCCACTATTCCAGAATCATCTCTCTCCATCGGCTGATGCTGAGAAAACGTGCCTGGGTCCGACAGCTGCTGATGCATTGGATGACTTCCCATGACAGGCTGAGACCAACCAGACAAGCCTTCTGCAAAGAGATTGAAAATGGCTGATTAAATTCATTGCAGACACTCGAGTAGAACTCAGCAGCTGCACACACCTAAGGCCACCCAAAGGCACCCTGAAAACACACAGCCACAGAGGGATCTCAGGTATCCAGACAAGGGTGGAGGAGATGGGGACTACCACGAACTGCGAGTTCCACATGTCCACCGCAAAACGGCTAAAGTCCAACAGAGCTCCCAACACTACCTGTAAGCACATACAAGCTTGTCTTGAAAACACACAGCAACGCTGAGACACAACCAAAGTGTGGAGGGCTTCACTGAAGCATGTAACAAATGCAGGACTCAAACGTTTGTACTGAAAGTTACCAATGGAAACACTCTACACCTCAAATGCTGCACCTCCTCCTTTCCATAAAATCCAACTACCAGGAAACTGAACGTAAAACTTCAGCTGTTTCAAAGTCATTCTTTGGGAACCAAGGCTGCCTGGAACAGAAGTTATCCCATACTGTTCAAGAGTCACGAGGAAATCAGTGCAAAACCCAGCATCCACAGCTCTGTGTCCCTGGGTGCATCAGCTGCACCTCAGCTGACACTGTAAAATGTAAGTGGAAAACAAGAGCGGAACTTGGACAGAGGGAGCCAACAGTCAGGTCTGGACACAGCCCCTTTAACAGATAGAAATAGTTTGCTCTAAGCTCTGGATCATTCAGAGGACTCTGTATGAGGTCTCTGCACAATTTCAGGCTCACACGTGCCCAGTGACTTGATCCGGGCTGGATGAGAGCCACCAGCACCAGGAGGGGAAACCACAGCGCTTCCACTGACCTGTGCTGTGCCACCAGCGGCACCAGCTCTGCCCTCAGGATGTACCGCACGCGAGTACAGCCCGTGGAGCTTCACTCCTCCTCTCCAACCCTCTTTCCAAACACAGTCCTTCCGAGAGGCCCTGGCAGTTTCTTTAGGCAGCCGTCGCAGAGCCTTACCAGACACGCTGTTCACGCCGAAGGACCAGATGCCGCTGTGGCCCACGGGAGCTGTGAAGTTGGTTCCCAAGGGCGTGGGAGTGACGGAGCCTCCCTGCCGGATTCTGGCGAGCCTCTCTGTCCCGATGGGAGGGGGCACCTTCCGATCTTGATTGGCGTTACCCGTTTTTGGCTGGCCCAAGTTAGCAGGTGCAGAAGCAGCTGAGAGGGGTGAAGATGATCCTGAGGAAACTGATGGAATAGGAGATTCACCTGCTGAAAAGAGTATTTCTCTTGCTTAATTACACACAAAGTAGCAAGCATAAATGCCATCCCATTTATTTCCCCAATATTATCTCAAAGCAAATGATAGAACATTTTAAAGGCTTTTTTGGCAAGCATTGTTCAAGTCTTTCACAGAAATTCTGTCTAGGAATTATTTTAACTCTAAAAATCAACATTATAACACAAATGCTTTCAGCCATCAGAATCGTGATATTCTCATGACATAGCAGTGTATCTAAATTAATTACAAGAAAGAATAAGAAACATGGAAGAGTTTCAGGAAGAGGTGAAAACATCAGCCAAAATACCATAAATATCTAAACAGCCTGGTTTTGGTATCCACCACTTCCAGCAGAAGAGAAATCAGACAGCTTCCCAAAGCCACAAGTGTGACCCAAGAGCATAAAGTCCCGCCAGCTTCAGAAGTGTCACTGACTCTCCTTGGGAAATCCAACTTCCTTTGAGCACTCATTTAAACATTTGGTTCTTAAACTCAGAGTGGCAATGAAGTTGCATGCAGTGACATGAAAAACCTCTTCAGCTAAGATTCTGAATCAAAGACCCATATTTTCTGTAAAGCTACTTCCATGTTCTTTCCATTAGGAGGAAAACCCACTGTTACCTTGGATGATGCTCAGAGATTCTGGAACATTTTAAGTATAATTCCAGATCCCAATTTAAAAAAAAAACAAAACAAAACAAAACAAAGGAAAAAAAAAGAAAAAAGGCAAGTATAACTTCAAATCATGGCAAACATGACATTTTCACCTAATATTGCACTTGTACTACTTAGAGGGGAATCTTTAGCTTGGCGTAATCACCTCCACTCCCCCACAGCTTCATGCCCTCTCCTCTCAAGAGCCTACAATGACTCATTTTTTTTGCCCAAATATGCCTTTAGTAATGCTACCAGAACTAGTGGCATGGGAAAAAGCCCACAAAAATAGCACAGCTTGGGATTTGAACGCCATCCTCACAGCTGCTAAAAGCAATTGGAAAGCATTTTGTGCATTACTGGGTAAGTTCCCCTCAAGTTAGAAATCTACTAAAGACAATAGCTATGAATTTATAGTTAACTAAGACAGACCCATGAAGTTCCTACATGAATTTGTTGCGCTTGTCCAAGGATGTGGTGAAAAATGCTGTCTGTTAAAGCTGGGAGTCCCAACAGGCGCTGGCCCTTGAAGGTAAACCCGTGCTCCTTGTATGTTTGCTGAAAAGCCTGTCAAAGGACCTGAAGAAGAAGTTGTAGAGCTGTTGGATGGATCTAGAGAGGGTAAGCCTGAAATAAACATAAATTTGATTAAATATCTCTCTTTGGGAACCTGCTTCAAAGCACCAGAGAAAGCTAGTGCTCCAAATATAATTAAAGCATCTCATCACCTTTGGGGGCATCTGCACATGGTAAGGTCATTTTACAGGTGCACGATTCTCCCTTAGAAACCGCAGAGGCATTTCTGGAGGCTCTCTGGCTTGGCCTCAAGTTTTAACAAAAACAGCCATCCCTTTGGTCGCTGAAAGAAAATGATCTTAGCAGGGAGGGCAGAGCAGGAAAGCTGGGAGTGGCCACGATCTTTGCTTACAAAAAGCCACACAAATCCACCAGGGATGCAGGGCTCTGTGAAAGTCCCAGGGGAATCCAGCACCAGGAAGCAGAAGTTCTCTGCAGGATGGGCTTTGCCATCCCATAGGTACCTTCATGTAGAGATCAGTCAGAGCACGCTGTGGCCACAGAGACAGGGCTGACGTGGCACAGCACCACAGGGGAGGGGGCTGCTTCCTCCAGGGACGTGTGAGAGGAAGAGAGATGGAGAGAGAGTTCAAAGTCCCACAAAAATTACTATCAAGGGTGAATCACAGTTTTTTTTAATAAGCCAAAGCTTTTAAGTACTTTTCCAAAACGTTGTAAAAGCTCTTATCACACGTTATTACCTGAAAGCAGAAATGGGCATGGCCATATGTTCACCTGAGTTTAGGGTTTAGTTTCAAGGGCCTATTAAACAAGATTAGTTTCAAAACCATTTAAACAGTTCAAAATGACCACAACCAGGACCAGCCTATATTGCTGCAGAGTGAGGTTGAAGGTTGTATCTACATGTACCCCACCACAAACAGCAGCGCTGCCAGGCAGTACCTTAGGTCAGAAACTAGAGGGGCACCTTTCAGTGCCTGGATAGTTCCTGAAAGCCAGGTCTTTCCCCCCAGTATTATCAACCAAGTCAACCTGATTTACTCCTTCCAGAAGTGCCAGATCCAACCTGCTCACATGGACAGAAATGATTTGTTGGAGCTGAAGGAGGTGTTTTTCTCACTAGCCCAAAGGTTAAAAAGAGAAGTCACCCTTATGGCCAAGGAGAAACACATCCCCTCCCCGCTGCTGCAGCATGAGGTGCTCAGCTGAGGGACACCCAGCATGGGAGGACAGTCCTCCTGGGTTTGTCACAGCACAAGCTCCATGGCTCTGAGGAGGATGCCAGTGCCTGTGACTGCAGTGTGGGTGACCCGAGTTTGGAGGTGCAGCCTGGCTCCAGCGCGGAGATCAGGCACAAGCCGATGGCAGTGCCAGCAGCCCGGGGCCCTCCCTGGGCATCTGCTGTGGAGCCTCTGACTGGACACTCTGGCCAACCCTCTGTCCACACACGTGGCAGCCAAAAGGCCCCCATGGGGACCGATTCCACCACACACCAGAACACAAACTGCCAGCTGGCTGGCAAACCACACAGCATCTGCCCCAGACAGAAGGGTAACAGAGCTGCTGCCACCCATGGGCTGCTGGGCTCCTAAACAGAGACCAAGGCAGGGATTGTGACAAAAGCAGCTCTCCTGCAGGAGAGGGGTGCCCAGCTGTCTTTTGACGGTGCAGCAGGATGATGGGTACACAGCTTTTGGATACCCAGCTTGTAAAGTGCAGTGACTGGACAGTCGAGACCACTTCAGCACTGCTGGGTACGCTCCATGGGCTGAAGGGAGCATGACGGCCAGAGATGCACAAATCCAGGAGTCAGGTCACAAAGAACACTTTTTAACATTATCTTGTCTTTCATTAAAGTGGATGAAAAACTTCGCTTGATATTAAAAATGGCTATTCTGAGCAATAACTTACCAAACCCTAACTACAATAACGAGCTTCCTATTTGTGTACTTACCAGCAATATCAGGTTTTTTAATACTAAAATCTTCTGCAAGACCATACTCTGCAGTTACTTGGGCTATGAACTCATTGTGCTCTGAAGGCATAACTGAGCTTTTGAGAGGAGTGTACTGATCTCACACAAACTCTGCTCAAAATTCAGTTTATCAAAGATCCCAGGCACTTCTGCAGATGTCACCTGCACCTTTAGAGAAAGGGCCCCAACACTTGGTCACTGTGTGAAACAGAGTCCAGCCATTTCACACAGTTCCATACTCATGTGCTGCTTCCTAAGTTGGCATATTTCAAGTTTGTGATCCCTTTTAATAAGCAAGGTCTCAAACTCCTTAAAATGCAGAGGACAGAAGTAACAAGTAGATTTCTTTTGGTCTTCCCCACAGCCTCCCCACATGGTTTGGCTAAGCCTGTCCTCAACTGCTAACTGCCAGGACAAGAGACCTAAAAATGTGAGACAAATGGCCATTTCCAGAATGGATCCACAGCCAGTGAGATCTGCAGAGACATCTGTGCCTCAAAGGAACTGGTGAATCAGAGAAAACTCAAGCTGCAGCTGAGCTTACCCATGAACAGGAAAAGCAGACTACCCGAACTCCACCCTGAGGTGAGAACTCGTTAAGAAAAAGCTGGTTTAGTGCACAACCAAACTATACTAAATCATCACCAAACCAGTTTAGAGGTGATCCCTTAGAAATGTTGATTTGTGGAAAAACTTTGCCATGGGCCAACTGTGCAAGAGAGGCACAAAATGCAATCCTCTGCTCCCTCAGGTGCAGAGTCACAGCCGAGATCAGGGGATGGGTGTCCACCTGCTCCGAGGCCATCACCAACCCCTCTCACCACACGGAATTGCCAGGCCAGGCCCTGGCTGCTCCCTGTCCAGTGTGCTGCTGCTGGCCAGAGCACGAGCAGTGAGCAGCCCTTCTCCCCTCTTCTCAAAATCTCATGAACCCCGTCACCGAGCCCTATGGAAACGGCCATGGAAGCCCCCAGTTCTGCTCACCTCGGAGGCTGAGCCGAGGGCAGGGTCCATTCCCCTGGGACGAGCTGGGGAATGAGAGGAGTGGACAGACCACACTTAGGCTCTGAGGGAACCCAACAGGGAAGTCCTCAGCCTGCTGTACTCACTCCTTTCCTCTCTATCACACCCTCTTGTCCTCAAGCTCCCCTAACCCCGCTCCTCCTGGGACATTTAGATTCTGAAACAAAGGTGATCAAAAGCAGCACGAAGTAAAATGACATTAAATGAATCAACTAAGGACCTGACTAATCAGTCGCCTCCTGCCAGGCACAATTTTAGCAGCACACTACCTATTAGCAGCTTTTCTTCACTTTGCCATATCCTAATCGAATCCTTACTCATAAAATGTGTGTTCTGTCCAAATATTTTTGAGCTTCAGTTGAGAACTTCACACATATCTCCCCCGAAGTCTACTGTGTGAGCTCTCCTTGGCTATCTACCTAACCTTTCTAAGGGCAGAAACAGATTTACGCTGTTTTTTAAATACTTACGGTCACTTAAGGATATAGAAACTATAAAAGGATATATAAAGTGGAAATATAAGGAATTTTCCCCCATTACAAACAAATGATTTTAACATAAGGGAACAGCAAAATACTTTGCTGCTGTGGGAAGTCCCCATCACCAGTGTTTGCACATGCAGGATGCCATCATCAAGGAAATCAGCAGTTCCCATTTGCCATAAGGTTCCTTTCCCAGGAATTATTTCAGCAACAGCCAACCCCAGTTTAGAGCACTGCAGAGAAAAAGCTGAGCCACTGTCAAGTGGTTCTGGAGCCTGCTGGGGGTCTGGCAGCTCTTTATTAACAGTCTCTGATGAACAAGGTCCAGTTAGTTTATCTTACACATCTGGTTCTGCTTACTATGCTGAGACTGGACGTGGCACAGAGTTCTGGGTGTGCCCTCGCTTTGCAGAGCTATACAGCCCAAATTAAACAATTAAGAAAACTATAGCCATAGCAAACACCTCAGTTTTGTGGTTAAAGCCAGTGAGAGAGGTGTGCTGGTTTGAGGAAGTCCTGCATATTTGTCAAGCAACTGAGAGGAAAGGGAATGCTGAAGTTCCTTCCTTACCATCATATCTTCCAAATGCTCCTTTCTCCTTTAATCTGAAAGTCAAACTACTTGACTTGTCCCAGCCCAGCATTCAAGTCCTGAAGCTTTAGCCCAAATACCCAACACACACTGTGTGGGTAAGGAGCAAAGCTCTCCAGATACCCAGGTCCAGGGCTCCCCACAGCCACCACGGCAAGGACAAAAGGGTGGCACAGAATAGATCTCTTGAGGGTCCCTTCCAACCAAATGGGTGCAGTTGGTTGTCTGCAACATAGTTTGAACACTGAGAAGATAAAAATCCTGCAGGCAGAGCACAGCAAGGGCAGGGAGCTCAATGTCAGTGTTCCTAACCCATTTCAAGCAAATCCAGATGTGCTAGTACTGCTATACTGAACTTCTGAATAAAACACTTCATGCAGTAGCACACCAATAAGCTCCACAAAGTAAGCTTATTAAAATCCCAGAGCCATAGCAAGAACCACAAGGCACAGAGAGGTTACCCTCACTGAGTCAAGCTGGAGTCTCACACACAACAGGAGCACCTGCATGCAGTCACTGCTGCAGCTGGAATCTCCAGGAGTCCTCAGGAACACACTGTGCTCCATCCCAACACAAAACCTAAAATCGATGCTGCGCTACAAACAGGTGGGAGCATTCCTGTCTCACACAGAGGACAGGCAATGCAACATCTGCAATCTTCCCAACCCCTAACAGCCTAGAACAGCTCAAGAAAAAAAAAAAAAATCATCAACAGTTTAAAGAGCACTTGGAAAACACAGGCCATCCTCATTACATGAGCATTCTCCAACTGTCATTTGTAGACTACTTCTCCATCAGTATGATGATCAAAGCGCAATGGCTGAAGAAATAATTTTGTCCAGTGCATGATCTTAATGACTTACCTACAGGACTAGTTGAAACCCGTTGGGAAGGTGGCCTGAAACCAGGAGCCTTGGAGTTGTCAGGATGGACGTTTTCCACATGTCCTAGCACAGAGTTATTCAGAAAGGTAGACTGAACAGTGAAAGATGGGTCAGCTGCTGCTCGGGTAGAGAGTGGACAGTCTCCCCACGCTTGGTTAGCTGGCACCTGGTTGCTATCAAAAAGACTACTAAAGTGATTGAAGAGCGTTGCTGGCCCAAAGGCAGGAGGCAATGATTTGTTTGCTGGGTTAATGTGCATCTGAGAACCGTTCATAACGTTCATGGCTGACGAAAGCTGCACTGCAGCAGGTGGACCTTGAGAAGGTGTTAAAGGAACTTGATTCGTAACAAAAATAGACTGAGGATCTTGATGGAGGTTTGCATTTGGTACCACTGAATAGAAAGAACCTCTGGACTGCATCCTGTGAGTAACTCGAGGTGCTGGTACAGCTACTTGAGGTAAGTTACTGTTGTCCTGATTATCTGCAACAACTGACCTGGGTGACGCTAAGCTTAAAGGAGCAGTTTCTGAGCTGGATGAGAAAGGCATCGACATGGAAGGGCTGATCTCGGACATGCTGGTTGGCAGTATTTCATCTTGGGCGCTGTTGAGCGGTGCGGGGCTGCTCGCCGGGCGCGTTTCGGTGCCTCCGGAGCTGCTGCTGGCTGACACGCTGCAACTGCTCGCGACCGAAGCCGGCGCGCACGCGCTGGCGGGCGGCTGCTCGGGGGTCGACGCCTTCTCCTTGGGTGCTGAGACAGCCGAGAACGAGTCCGCTTTCAGGGCGGAATGCTGCGCTTGCGGAGCGGTAGGCGGCAGAAACGCCGTGGGCACTTGCCCGTTGTTCGGGGGAGCAGAGGAAGCGGAGGGCAGAGTGCTGCAGGTGCTCGTCACAGTTGAGATGGCTGTTGCTGCAGCGCTCGTCTTGGGGACGCAGGCAAAGAGCTGCTTCCTGACCGAGGAGGGAGTCCGGTTACTGGTCACGCACAGCGGCTGGCTGGAAGCAGCTACGGACGAGACGGTGACGGGACAACTGGACGTAGCTAACCCAGGAGACTCCGTCTGCAAAACGCTGCCGTTCTGACTACCTACGCGACTCGAACTATTATGCTTTGGAGAGCTGTTCGTGCTGCCAGGGTTAACTGGTCTCACCGGGAATGGTCCCCAAGTGTTCGGTGAAGGTGAAAAGGTTCCTCCAAATTGGGCCATAGGTAAGCGAGGGTGCCGGATCTGTTGCATAGTTTGGGCAGCCAGCAAGGCAAAATGAGGGTGAGAGTAAGCGAGAGGAAGAGACACCGGAAAAGATGAGCGCACATTCGCTGGGACATTCTTGTTTAATTTGTTAGGAGGCTGGAAGGTAGATAGTGTTGATGACTGCGATGTGACCAGGGGCGGTGCTCCGAGAGGAAAGGAGTTCTTGTTTGAAGCAGTCGCAGTGCTGACTCCAGATGAAAAGTTTGCGTGGATTGATTTGGTACTCGAAGCAGGTGTTCTTATATGAGTTTTAGGAATCAAGTCTTCCAGTTCCTTGGCAGGATCTTGAATAAGGGCATTGATGAGTTGCACTGCGTATCGCGTGGACTCTGTACCACCCCTAGGTTAAACACAAACAGATTTATCTTTTGCTAAAGGAAACCTCCCTTTGCGCAACACTCCGTAGCCTCAGTCTTACACTGATCTGTAAGTCTATTGTAAGTTTACTGCAGTAAGTTATTTCTTGACTTCTGTGTGTCTTAAGGATTATCTTTGAAATTGACTGTCAGCATATCTTGGCAGCAGGAATGTATGTTCTATTCCAGAACAAAGAAGCTAAATAGATCCTGCCTTAGAAAGCAAACAAACTTTTCAATAAATGACACTGTGGACCAACTCAAGACTTTCATTTTGAGATACTGTACCTTATAGTGATCATTCTTTCTCCATTCTTATCTTTTTGCTTATCAACATCAATGTGGGCACCAGTGACATCTTGAATTGCTGTGATGTTGCACCCACCTCTTCCCATTATTCTAGATACGACAGAAGCTGGGACTGATAATTTCTTTGACCTATATCACAAAGATCAGAAATCTGTGAAATGCATTCAAACTTCAAAGACAGACAAAACCCCTTTGCTGTCTGACAACGGCTGAAGTAATACTCTTACGGGCAGTAAGTGGTTTTCCGCTGATCCTTTTTTCACCCTTTGGAGCCTCTCTCAAAGTCCCCCACTCAAATTAGTCATCATCCTCAGTACCTGACAAGGATTCTCCAGAAGCATTTATTCCACCACTATTGTAACACAGATATATGAGCCTCACACTACTTCAGAATCCCTTTTGGATTTTATCTTATCTTGGGTACCTCTCCAAAGAGAGACAAATCCTTAGCTTATCAACCTAAATTTACATAAGCAACGCTGCTTCAAATATAAAAGCCCATGGCTTAGCTACTTGAACTGTTTATAACAAGGAGAAGGTGGCTTTCCAATGTTTTCCCAGTGATCAGCTCTGTAATACCACCTGCATCCACAATTTTAGTATCCAGCTCTTTAAGACCTCAAGACCTGAAGTGCAGTGTCAATAAACAAGTGTGGGTGAAAGCAGGTGAAGGTGTGCAGTGCTGTGATTTGGGGAGTTGCTGGAAGCCCCTGTGATGGCAGCCTGGACTTGCAGAAGCAGGCTCACTGTCAGGCCAAAACGCTGTCACCAAAGTCAGTCAGTTCAGGGGTTTCCTGATTCTCATGGTACTGGTGTCTGAGCAAGCACACCGTACTGGGAAGCGTCTGAACACAAGCTCTGCTTTCACACAGACCTCAGCTGAGGTCTCTGGGCCACCACTGTCCCCAGACTTTAAGGTGTGTCGGACCTCTTGCACCCCTAAGCTGCTTTCAGGCTTGCTACTGATGTGCACTGACTCGATGCTGAACAGTTACAGGGGATTCAAAGGGGTTTCAGAAACCACAGCAGTCACGGGTGCAGGTGCCTCTGAGTGTGGTACAGAACCCCACCATCCCCTAGAAAAGCTGGCAGCTTCACCTAGCAATTCCAGTCTTGGAAACCTGTAAGTAACTTGATCCTCAGGGAATTGTCACTTAACAGGACTTAGAGGAAACCTGTTCCATTTTAAACATCTAAACACATGGAAATGTTCTAAAGCAACACCTCATGTTGCCAAGGTGTTTTTTCTTTCCCCCATTCCTGCCAGGACAGCACACTACAACCCCTCCCATCCCCAGAACCCCCAGTGCATGCACCCAGCTCTATCCCAAGGCTGTTTCATGCTTTGGGTTTTCTTGCCCACCTCCACTTCCAACGCTCCCCTCTCAAGACAGACATTGTAGTTACTCCCTCCCCAAACCAGAGCTCCATCATCACCCAAGTTTCAAGAACACCTGTATTTCTCACAGGGCTCCTGACTGCACCTTGGTCTGCTTCTACCCCAGCTCACTGGGGACCTCCAGCACCCACTCAAGGAGGCATTTCTCTTCCAGGAGAGCACATCCCAGTGCCCAGTCCCCTCCCACCCATCACCCACAGCTGTTTCCCTCCCTCCCTCCCTCCCAAGGCTGATGGTTTTGACCTAGAGAAGTGTCCCAAAAAATACCTTTTTGCTCCGGAACAGCAGCGCCCTCCTCTCTGCAGCTGGAATTGCTCAATTGGTGTTGGCTGCAGACTGTTGCTGGGGGGAGGGTCTTTCAAAACTCTGCCCACTTGCCTGTCAGGGGCAGAAGGGATGTTTGCATCGGTTACTTTGATAGACATCCCTTCTAGCTGGGAGTCACTCACAGGGAGAGGGAAGAAGAATTCTTGTTGAGACCAGGAGAGACTTTAGCAGAGGGAGCTCCTGGGCACTGCACCCTCGCATGTAAGGTCACCAACAATGCTCTTTGGCAGGACACACTTCCATCAGTCAGGGCACGGCAAACGCCAGTGCAGAACACTGCATGGAATGCTCCTCACGGCACAGGGCCCGATTCCTCAGGAAACAGGATAGGGCAGGTTCTGGATGCCATGTCTAGAACACTGCCGAGGCCAATGCAAGAGCAGACAACATCTGTGTGAACATCTGGGCTGAGCCCAAGAGACTCGAGAGCCTCAGGAGAGCAGAAGCAGCCGCAGGTCAGAGAGCAGTCAGGGCTGTCTGAGGGGCTCCTGCCTGCACGACTCCCTAAGTGGGGGCCAGGCTGCCACCACACACCCAGCAAGGCCACGTCACTGTGGAGAGCCCCATTGGTGACCACATCAAAAGGCAGAGACCAAACCAACTCAGAGTTCTAACACATCAATTTTCATATTAAACTGCCTTTTTAACCTTTATTAAGAACGGTCTGTGGCTTCCATTAATTCATACACACTAAGCCCTCTGTACACTCATGTTCTTTGCACATAGCCTAAGATTCTCCAAAATATGCACATCTGGTCATTGCCACTGCAGAACACAAAAGCAGGAGGGCTTCCTAAGTGCACCCAAAGCATCTGACACTGGTATGTTTGTGCTGTATTCCTTTTTGATAAAGAGAACAAAAAAAGCAAAGCCAGACGATCATTGCAGTTACAAGCAGTAGACAACATAAAGGTTACAGAAGAGATACTGGGGTGTTAATGGCCAAAGAGTAAAACCCAGTGCATTTTCAAAGGAAAAGATTGCTTTACAGCAAATCTTTAAATCTCACTGTATCTCTAAGCACTCACTTTAAGGTGACACAATTTTCCATTGAATCAGAGATCAAGGTCACTGCCCAAAGCACAATGAATTTTGGCCTTGAAGGGGTCATTTGCCTCTCCTCTACTCACATCCATTCTGCCTTTAGTTCATGGGCAATCATCTGCTGCAGGGCTTTTCAGTGCCCTCTGCTCCCTTCCCCTTTTATCTTGTCCCCACATCCTTTACTCCACTAAAGTCACAGGTTTTCTTTATTTTCTCATGCCAAAGACAATGTTTCTGTCATGTTCACATTAAGTTAGTAAGGCGCTACTACAGATTAGGGCTGCAGTTGGTTTTCCCAGCACTGCAGGAAAAAGTGGGTAGATTTTCTTACAAGTTAATTCTTCAGTTATATAATCTTATTGGACATTCTGCATTTGAGAATAATTTACAAGCTAAAAAGCTCACAGACCATTTTTAAACATAGTATTAAAGTCTTTACCTTCTAACCACTTCTTTCCAGCCTTCTTCTCTTTTCTGGCCTCTTTTTGGACTGGTCAGATTCAGCTTCACATTTGGAGAGGTCAGAGGCAGGGAAACAGCCTTATAAGTAGTCGACAAAGAATTCGAATGACCTTCACCATCAAGTCTGGGAGGAGAAATGTGCTGATTACAAATTACAGAATAAAATGACAGCATGCAGTTTACATTCCTGCAGCTTAAAACTAGCAGCATGAACTGTTTCCAGAAGAACCATCTCTAACAAGGAGTCAAAAGGATGCATTTAGCTTGGCCTGCTGCAGTGAACTGCACAGGACCCCAAGGCTCTTGCAGCAAACCTTGGATGAAAGGTGCAAGGCAGAAACAATCAATGTTCGTAGAACAGAACAGAGACAAACTCCAATTTTTAACACCCCTAACAGGAACCCAAAACACACACCCTCTAACCACAAGGGTTGATGAATCCACTCATTCTGCATCTAACTTGAATCTGGGGAAAAATAGAAAAAAGGAAAAATCAAACTCTCTTCCCACTCCCAGACAAGCATCTCCATCAGTCTGACAACAGCCCTGCCTCACTGCCCTTCTTGATGCCACAAAGTCTGTGATTTTATCAAAGCTGGCCTCTCTGCCAGCCCAGTGTCCTGAAGATCAAGCTCCATGCCCTCTCCCCTCCCTTCATGCAGAAAATGGAAAGAGAAAACAAAACTATGTGGGATCAGACTTGTATTACTTAGCTGTAAGAATAAACAAAGACTACAGACCCACATGGGGTCTAAGCTTTCTAATTCAGACCAATGACCCATTCAGAAACTGGTGTTGTAAAAGTTACCAGCACACTCCCAGGCAACTGAATGAGCTTTTGAACCAATTGTGTGGCCCCTGTATGTTCCCTGAGTTCTTCTGACTCTCACCTCTGGCTCGACAAGGTTATATCGAACTGGCCATCAACCTGGCAGGAGAAATGCTCGGAGTCATCCACTTCTTCTCTCCTTCAAAGAAAGAGATTGCAAGCCAAACGAGTTAATGGTGAAACCATAAAACAATCAAAAAGTAACAAAGCCACTTCTGTACGTGGATGATAAGTAAAGCTGGCACTTCCTTATTAAATTCCCAGCATATTCAATTTAAGATCTATTCTAACAAAGCTGACAGTGCAACATGGATGCTTAAAAAGTGCTGAGAGAAAAGGCCATTTTGCTGAAGAAGTACTAAAAACTGGCCAATAATTACAAAAAATCTGGTTCTTACCATTTTAAAGAGGTCGTGTTCAACAAACGTAACACAGCTATGCAAACAAAGCAGCCTCAGCCTCTCTAGGCTCTGGGAATGTACAGCTGGTGTAGAGCTTAAGCTACAGAAAATCTACACTGGCATAGGTGGAGCCCTGTGAAACAACAGGGAAGCAAGAGAGCAGTCTCACCTCGTGGGTGCTTTGGAAGCCGAGGCGCTGGTTTTTTCTTCCTGAGAGGGGATGAGCAGTGAGGCATAGCGCCGCTCCGAGGAGTTCGTATCCATCGTGAAGTTCAGCTCCTGGCTCTTCCCCCCGCTGCTGCTTTCACTGTTGCAATCTGTGCTATCCAAGTTATCTGAATCGCTGTTCCCACTCGCACCACCACCTCTTGGCTCTCCATTTATTTTATTTTTATCTGCTTTTTGCTGTGCTAGAGATATATGCTGATCTGGCAAAATTATCTGCATATTCTGAGGAGTCTCTTTTGTTTTATTTTTCTTATTTTTTCTATTTGTGCTGGGGGTAGTCACCACATTAGCTCTCTTCTTCCCAAAGGCATTTGTGAAGGTAGTTGAAGTTGCAGAAATTCCAATTGTAGTTGTAGTAGTTGCACTTGGAGGCTCTATAGGAACTTCTTGCTCCACTGAAAGAAAAGCAGTTTACATACAATCAGAACCCACAAAATAGAGAAATCGCTGAACACACTACAGCTGAAGTTATGCTCCTTGCTGAGCTGTCAGACTAGCATCAAACTCAGCTGTAAATCCTCAAAGAGTGAAAGACTTTTGTGAACTCAGGAGGGGGTGAAAAAATGAGCGAAGGAGTTTTGCCAGGAATTCTGACTATGGAGGGAAAAGCCAGGGCAGCAGCCACGCAACACTGTCTAATACAAGAGACCAGTTTTCAAACAGATTCCTTTACCCTGATGGTTAGAAGAAGGCACCCCCACAACTACAATGTTCATAGAAACACTTGTTCTTTACCTTCATCATCGTTTTCTTCTTCATCGTCGTCTTCTTGCAGTTCCAGAGTTTCCTTAGGCTTGTTTTCTTCATCTTCTTCTTGTTTTCTTTTTTGTTCCTCTTTTTTCTTCTTTCTCTTTTCCTTTCTTTTCTCCCTTTTGGCTGCAAGAGCTTGTTTTCTGCTCTCCTCTCTTGACTATGTACGAGAAAAGAATCCATATTTAAACATTTTCACACAGACTAAATCATAATTCAGATCTTCCCTAGAAATCTGAGGGGAAGGAGAGAGCACAATGAACTAGAATGATTTTAGCACATACTGAATCATTTCACAGAAACTAGGCAGACCTTATGCAACAACAGGACTAGCTGGTCCCAAAACTTCTGAGGAATGATTACAAAGTAATAACCCAAACAGAAGTATTAAAAAAATACAGTTGTACTGGAAAACCAGAAAAATCTCTCATCCCCTCAGTCCTTTCTCAAACAAACACTTAATAAGCTCAGTGATATTTTTGGTGTGATGTTCATATCTTTGATTCAAAAGTCAGTACTCAAAAGAGTATTTTACATAAAATGGCTCTAATTTTAATCAGGTTTTTTTTTTTAAATACATGGAATCAGCCATCTGCTGCACTGTTTGTGCACAGCAACTGATGTGTGTTTAACAAGTCCAACACCTGGAAAATTTAATATATTAATGTGGAACTTGTCAAAAGCTGTAAGAACCTCCATTAAGAGAGCCCACACAAGAGTGTTACTCTAGAACAATTTACAGTATTCTCAGCAAAGGGAGAAGGGGATTTTCTCCACTCTCTGCTCAACTCCCCTGAGCAGAAGTCCCTAAAATGCTTATGGACTGTGATTTAAACACACTGTGTACCACACCATGAGACTGCAGACCTCCCTTACTCACATGTCCTCTGTGCTGAGGTGACCCCAGAGAGCTACTGCCTAAGGGAACTATGGGCAAGTCCAAGCTTTCCTAGAAAGGACGGTGGAGTGGCTGAAGCAGAAGTCAGCTCTGATTTGCCACCCTCAGGGTGTGCCTCACTTGTAGGATACATTAGGGGATGGAACACAGACACAGAGCACCAAGACTCACTGCCCCAAGGAGCCCCAAAGGAAATACAGCCTAGAGAGCCCCACACAGTTCAAACACTGCTACAAGACAGCAATGCTCTACTCACTTTTTCCAGGTCTAGCTCCTTCAGCAGTATAGTTGCATTTTTATTGGCTTCTGCAGCCTGCTGGTCTTTAGCTTTCACAATTGTCTCCACACACTGGTGACACTTTTTCAACAGGTCCTGAAAAGCAAACTTGTCTTACTACCACTGTAATAAACAACAACTGAGGAGTGAGGCTTGCTCTACAAACATGAGTTTAGCTCCCCTGTATTGATAAGCACACAAACCATTCCACAGAATAAGATCTAAATGCTGATTTACTATTTAAGTGCTGTATTAAAAAGGAGACATGCACAAATCTCCAAACCAGACGTAAGTGAGCAAACATGTACGTTCAGTTTTTGAATTCTTAAGAATTTCCCATGGATATTTTTGCTGGAAATTCAGGCCAGGGTCTTCTCCCCGAGTCCAACTCACCTTGTCTGTGATGGTCGCTATGTAGCGCATGCACTCAATGTCTGAAGGAAACTGGTTAACTTCTTTCACCAGGAACTGAACTACTTTCACATGCCCCTAGAAGAGCAAAGAAAATTCTAATCTTTTGTATACAATTCTCAACATTCATCACCAAAATACAAGTTTGATATCTCTTAGTTCAAAGCAAAACACTGAAAATAAGAACATTTCTGGCAAGTTGCTGTTTGGGAAGAAGGGCAGTCACTGCTTGCTCAGTGCTGAGCCACTGTTCTGCTTCAAGGTGGCAAAGACAAGCTCTTCCACAAGTTATTTTGTATTTTAAAATACAAGGACCAGCGGCAGATCTTCATGGTTTTAGTAACAGCCAAGACAACTGTCCTTAGAAACCATCTGTCACCCAATCCACTCTCTTGGGTTCACCCCATGGAGCTGACTTAGATTGTTCAATTACAAGCTAAGTCAGATCAGAGAACTGAGCCACCTGAATGTTATCCTGGCAAGCACATTCCTCTGCTGCCAGGGTACACTGTGCAACCACACAAAGCACCCAACTGCTGCTTCTGAAGTTATGTGAAAGCAAGGCAGTGTGAAAGCGTTGTTTTTTGTCAAAAAACCTGCACACTTATTTGCCATTTTGTTAAAGGCAAAGCAGCTACAGTTAATAAATTCCTCTGCTATGCTCCTTGCATCCAACACCACAACTGATGGAACCATCCCAAAGCAATGTTCTTCCTGCCAAGAAGAAAAGGCAGGAAGCGCAGGGTGACAAAAGAGCCACAGATTAGGAACAGAACAAGAGAAGCACAAAGGAATCAGGACAGCTCGTTGCAGACTGGTATTGTGTTCATCTCCAAAGCAGGACTGAAACAAGCAGTACAGACTGCAGAAATATGGAAATCTCAAACAGTCAGTTTTTGCACAGTGTACAACTGGAAATGATAAAGCTAACATCATTTATGGAACAAAGTTTTTCAACTCTCCAAAACTGGATCTGTGTCAAGTACAGTAATTATGACTTTGAAGCAGGTATTTTATCGAAGTAGTAATTTTGCCATGATATATTTGATTCTTGCAAAACCAAGCATTCAGACTCAAGATGAAACGAGAGGCACTGCTCTGAAAACATAAAAGAAGCCGGTCTCCTACCTTGCGAAATGCTGACATAAGAGGGGTAATTTTCCGATTATCTGCAGCATCCACGTCTGCTCCTGCCTGCACCAGCAGCTGGACCACATCGTAGTGCCCACCGTTAGCTGCCAGCCACAGCGGGGTGTTTCCTTTCTTGTTCCGAACGTCGATGTGTGCCCCTCTAAAACACAAACCCAGTGAAATGGGATGAGTACAGGTGGGAGTCAGAGAGCAAGATCACAAAACATCACAGTACAACTGGATATAGAACTTTCATAACTGAAATACAGTGGCCAGACATGAGAAATCCTGTCCCTGAAATTTGCTGTTTCATTTGCAGGGTAGTGACATGGGGATTCTTTAAACCTCCCTGACAGAAATGAACACTCATTTCATTTCACCTACTGCACCAAAGATATGTAACCAGCAACTTTTAAATTATCAGTGTGGTGACTACCCACAGGACAACGTGGCCCCAGATTTTAGCAGCACACTGGGTTAGGCTTGAAAAGCTCAGGAGTTACTTTCAGGCTTTGCCCCCCAAGTGACAGTGAGGAAACGCTCACGTGGGAGTTGCTGGATTCATACACAAACAAGCTGTCCAAGCCAGACACTGCCTGCCTCTGGTCCCAGCTGCCTGCTTTGCTTAATTAACACTGCAATAGCGAGATATTCCAGGATAACACTGAAGAGTAGGGAACAGATTTAACATCCTGGTTTCAAAGCTTCTCATTCCCTTTGCTCTCAGGTGCATGAGGTAATGTAAACAAGAGCACCCTTGCCACAGAGGAATACAGATACAGAACAAATGTGCCACTAATCATTAGTCATAGATGCTTTGGGTTGGAAGGAACCCAAAAGCTCATCTTGTTCCAACTCCTTTGCCATGGGCAGGGATGCCACCCACGAGATCAGGTTGCTCAGAGCCCCACCCACTCTGGCCTTAAACACTTAATGAGAAGAAATGATTTACCGATTAATGAGGAGCTCGCAGAACTTGTAGTGACCCTTATCTGCTGCAATTGTTAAAGCCGTATCTCTTGAGGAAGGCACAGGTGGGGCGTTCACATCTGCTCCTTTATCAAGGAGAACCCTTCCAACCTCTGCATAGCCTCCTGAAGCTGCTTCCATCAGAGGTGTGAGACCAGTCTGTGCAAAGAGAACGAGTTACTCTGTGAAATCTGCACTACATACTTCAGATAAGACATAAATGATTCCTAAAAAGGGAAATCGGATTTTTATTTAGCTGCTTATATTTAGTTTAGGAGCCTAACTTCAAGCAGTCTCTTCCTCAAAAAAGATCCCAAAAACCCAACCAAAAAAACCCCCAACGACAAAACAAAACACCCACACACAAACCAACCAAACAAAACCAACCCAAAACCCAAACACTCTTGGGCTTTGATTTATACAAACCCAAGCAAACTGTTGACTAAGCACCACCAGATACCTGTCTCAACAGCAAATGCAAAGTTTATTACAAGATCTCTACAACAGAGGTTAGAACAGATTCAAATGAAGACACAAGTGTTTCTATAAAAATACTCAGAAACTGGCTTTATAGCTTTTCTCTAGCCTCCCTTGGCACTGAGACTGATCTGGGCCCAACTTAGTTGCCAGGTCAGACTGTTAAAAAAACTTACACCAGCTGCTAACATGCCCAACTGACCATTTGAGAGCTGGCTTTTATCCATATCCCCTTTTCTCCAGCCACAGTCATTCCAGAAGCAGGCGGGGTAGACAGACACAGCAATTATTTCAGCAGCCTTAGGAGTTACCAAAAATTCCTTTGTGCTGGGGAAATCAGTCTGGCTGTCTACACAAGCTTTAAGCTTGCTTTATGGCAGGAGACACAAAGCTGTCCCAGAGCACCAAAGGATGGGACCTGTGGAGCATTTCAGAGGCACAGAAGGTCACAGTACTGAAGCCACGGGTTCTACAGCAACGTAAAAGCTTTACAAAGTTTGACTGCACTACTTCTGTTGTAGACAAGAAGTCTGTTCTATATGAGAATCACAAGCAACACTATTCTCCTCCTGCCTAGACTTCACTTGCATGTAAAAATATCTGTATCTGTTCTGTTACTGAGTATCATGTCAAGTTTAAACCTCAAAAAGTCTAGACAAGAGTCAATCTAAGTTTCATTACAAACTCAGAAGGACCAGTCAGCTTTTCCCTAATGCAAAAAATTCATCATCACTGATGCTTTTCTTTATTTTTTTAAAAGAAACCAAACTTATTTCAGAACATTTAAGTGCTCTGATGTAATAACTCCTCTGAGCCCAGAGAGGCTCAAAGTTACAGGAAAATTTGAAGAAACTTGATGACTCAGAGGCAATAAGTCATAAGGAAAGGCAAGTCCCCCACTTACCTTTGCCCTGTGCTCGACGTTGGCCTTCCTGTCCAAAAGCAGGCTGACCACCTCTGCCCGGCCCTGGAAGCAGGCCAGGGTGAGGGCTGTGTTGCGGTTGGTCTCGATTTGGGCGTTAATATCAGAGCCCATATCAAGCAGCAGCTTCACGGCAGGGACGTGGCCGTTCATAGCAGCCAACATCAGAGGAGAAATGCCCAGCTTGCTGCCAGTCCTAAGGGAAAGAAACAAACTGCAGTGCCCACAGCCCAAGGAAAGCTCTGGGAAATGGACGTGTATCCAAGAGCAACAAAATGTTTTAAATCAGAAAGGAACATATAACCTACACAAAATACAGGCACTGATCTAAAATAGTTGCATTTTTAATTGATTAGGAGAAACCACCAGAGGAACTATATGCAATAGACAGTTGCAATTTATAAACAAGGAAAATGCATTCCAGCTGTTAGACATTCTGATGGCCGAAGCAGACATAAGCCTTAAGCTACATATACTAAAATTGAGGCTGCATCTGATTTCTTCAAAGAAAAACATGCCTCTAGCACACCTGCAGCTTGAACTTTCCCTAGTTAAGAGTTCTCTTGCTCTATCTAGTGTTAGAATATACGTAAGCTTTCTTAAAATGAATAGAGAGCAGGCTTAAGAGACACTGCTGTGTAAATTTGTTCCTCTGCCTGAAAAAGACATTTTCGAACACACAGAGCTGCCCTGAGCACTCTGGCTGCTTCCTTAACATGGTTCTATTGGAAACAGTTTGACTTCCAGACCTCAGAATGGTGGCAAAGGGAAAGAACAGGCCTGCAAACTATAATCCCTTAAAATCTAGGTATGAGTCAGGTGAAGTTTGTTATAGTTAAAGGTGATTTAAAAGCACTAAGATAACATGAACATAGAAGAAGTCAGCAGTGTAGAAAGACTGTTGCAAGGAGGTCTGAAAGCACCTGAGATTCCAACCTGGGCCTCAGGATGGAGCCAACAGGGAGTGCCCGTGCCATGCTGCAGCTCAGCTGGTCATGGTACATTACCTGGAATTAATTTCTGCCCCAGCATTGAGAAGAATCTTGATGATATTAACATAGCCACCAGATGCAGCAAGGCTTAACGGCGTGTAATCAGACACATTCCTGTGTTCTTTATTTGCTCCCCGGGCCAACAGCAAATCAACAACCTGAAAAGACAGGACAAGTATTAACAGACATACTGTGGCCTTTGCTATTATCCAGGGAGTAAAAGGATGTTATCACAAACTTTCCAATGTGCTACCAGTTTCCCTTGTCAACAGACAAGATTCCATAGCAAAACCTTCACCCCCTTCTGCTTGACTTTTCCTTATCTCTGTACAGCCCCCACAGCCCATGACCACAGCAGCTGAGCACTTGTCTGCCAGAAAGATTATTTTACCTAAACAAAACTGCAAGGCTTTAAAGTGAAGCTCTTCCTGGGAATCTTAAGTTTGCAAACAAGAGATTTACCCCACTCCCATAATGCCTCACAATGTTTGAGCATCTGTTTCAGAAAAACTCGTCTGACAACTTGAATTCAAATGACATTTGAGCCAAGTTTGACCACTGTATTACATGAACTTTCCAAAAAAACATGGCAAAAATCAGACTGACTGATGTTAACAGAA
Organism: Callaeas wilsoni; assembly: GCA_013398955.1. Lineage (NCBI taxonomy): Eukaryota > Metazoa > Chordata > Aves > Passeriformes > Callaeidae > Callaeas > Callaeas wilsoni. The sequence continues at coordinate 73,487 of VWPU01011446.1, read as the reverse complement.
CCAGGATGAGGAAGGACTCCTCTATCAGAAGTTGCTTAAGAGAAATAAAAATTAAAAATTAAAATTAAAACACTTTGGTGATGTACTATGCTTAAGTGGGCCTCAATTTACAATTAACATAAGCTAGGTGTTTTCCAAACAAGCCAGAAAAAAGGCTGTCTTGCTAAGCCAGAAACATAAGAGGTAGGTTCAGAAAAAAAATAAAAAGGAAGAACAGAAGACTTCAGTTGTTCAATACATAATGCTATTACTACAGGCCATGCCGATCTTGCCTATTTTTATGAGAAGCACTTTTACTGGTAAAAACCTGCAATTCAAAAGTAAAGTGGAAACTTTCCAATTTTGGCCAACTATTTTAATCCTTACACTAATCTACTACAGAGCCCTTGGCCATCTCCATGCCATCTTCTAAGGTACTATGCACGTGACTGAAATAGGAAGGATTTAACAAATCTTATTTGGACAACAACACACACACACACAAATCTGACAGCACTCTGAAACATCCTTAGAAGACTGGTACAATGTGTCCTGCATTGCACCTGCATTTATCAGCCCTGTGAATTATCACTAAAGCCATGTACTGCCCACACAAAATCCCAGTTTCTGTCTTTGTGTGCCTGCACCAGCTGTTTCAGGTTTGAGAACAGGGAAGATGGATAAGGGAAGTGCTCAGTGAATAAAGTTATTCAATAAATATCTGCTTCCCTCACAGAAGTACTTACCTTGTAAGGATACACTGACTGAAGAAGGACCACAAGTTATCACAAGTGACCATGACTATTAACTAACAAAATTGGGACAGGCAAGGGAGACAAGAAAAAAGTCTTAAATTTCTTCTTCCTTTCTTGGAAGAGGAAAAAGTCTTAAATTAGCTACACTTAAACAGGTGAAAAACCTTCCAGAAAAAAAGTAAGGTATATCATCAACAGAAGAAACCCAACACTGTACAAAAAAACCCCAAAAAACTATCTGCAAGGAAGAGCTCAAGGCCTTTGAGGACAGTCTGTACCTCCTGGCGTCCACCGGAGCATGCCAAAGAAAGCGGAGTATCCTTTGTGCGCTCGGACTGAGCTTCTATATCCCCACCTTTGTCCAGAAGAATTTCCACAACACCAACATGTCCAGCAGTTGCGGCCAGAATCAAAGGTGTAAAACCTGGTAACATGACATTGCATTAAAAAGCAACCTTGAGTACCTTGAAAACAACATTAAGGAGCAGAAATGCACAAATGGGTTAATTCACAATGACTTCTATTGAGCACATCTCTTCCTCAGACTGGGGGTTTTCTGGTGGATGCCACAATCTCAGAGCCTTTCCCAACCCTCTTCTGACCCTGTCACATCGAGGCTCTGATTCCAGCCAAAGGCTCTTCAAAAGAAATCTAAACAGTGCTTGCAGTGATCAGTTTGGATTAAATTCTGACCAACTCCTCTCCTTGGAGAAGTCATGGCTTTCTGCTTAATTACTGTTTAATACAGCTCCAGCCAGTGACCGCATCTCCTCTGCGTGTGCTGCTGATCGCCAGCGGTCAGTGTGAGCTCCAACACACGTGGCATGGTGGTTTTGTTCTCTCAGCTCTAAAAGATGTCAGATTTTGCTGAACTCTGTTCCTGAGAACAATGATACCCAACCCGACACCCCCTTCAGCTCTGTCAGCCAAGACTGGAGGCTACCCCCATCAGCTCCTCTATCCAGCCTGCCGAGGTCATTTGTAGAGGCTGAGTCGTAAAGACAGAAGTGCCTCAAGTTTCACAAAACTGCTTAAGATCCTGCTCAGGCGCAGACAGAAGCTCACTGCCTTTGCATGATCAATGTTACTATGTGAAGCGCAAGGATGCTGTTGTTCATTTGAAATTCACTGTTTCAAGCTGTAGCTCGTGGTCAAATTGTGTTACGGCTTTCACTTACCCTTCTTGTCTCTGTGTTCGATATTGGCACCGCGTGCGATCAGCACGGACACGAGCTCCTCGTGGCCTCCCGCACACGCGAGGGTCAGCGCGGTGTCGTGATTACTTTCAGTCTTCACGCATGGGAAAGAAAAAGAAGCAGATATTCAGAAACAAAAACCAAAGAGAACTTTTAATATTACTACAACAGTGTCTTGGGGTGATTCTATGACCATACTGTGTTCCCCATCGCCTGCTTGATCTCTAGTGTACCTTTAAATTGCAAAGGGGGGAGAGAGAAGCCGAGAGACCTCTTCAAAGCGGCCAGTTTGACCTTGCATCCAGCAGGTTTTACATTCTTTTCTCTCCTGATTCTGACAACATTTGTTGGTTAGAGGACTTTAGCTCTCTAGTCTCTTCGGCTTTCAGCAGAGAAGGGACTGTGATCTGCCTCAGCGGCTTCTGTTCCTTTTTGGACTATTTTTGGCTTGCTTTTCATCTGAGACCTGCTGTCATCTCCGGCCCTGCTCGGCGGGGCCCTCCGCGGGGGATCGTCGGACCCTGCCCGGCCCGGCCCAGCTCAGGACTGCAGGTTTTACCTACAGAAAGCACTCTAAAATCCATAGTCCTCTTTTAGGGGACAGGGGGTTTCAATATTTTTTTTTTTTTTTTGCCCTGTGACAGCAGGGTACTCTGTTTGTTAAATAAATAGTTTTTTTCACTTTCACTCGAGAAATTATTTTCCCAAACCCGTGGGGGAGGTGCTGCCGGGGCCTGCTTGCCTGGCAGGCAGGAGAGAGAGAGAGAAAGAAGACAAAATAGAAAAAAATCCTGCACTGTTTGTGTCCAAACTGGCACAAACAGTACTAGATTTTTTTTTTTTCCTTTCAGAACTTAGCAGAAAGCAAATCCACTCCGAGCCAAGCTCGGTTACTCACATGTGCATCGATGTCCACCGATGGATACATGGGGAGCACGGACTGCGAGGGCACATTGCTCGCTGCCTGCGGGCAGGGCTCGGGCGTCGGGGACTCGGTAGCGTGCGAGGAGCTGGTGGAACCGCTGGGCACTCTGCTATTCACAGCTGAAAATGAACACCAGGTTAATTAATCCACTCTGAGAAATGTCCCATTTTATATGAAAAAGATTAAGTCCCATAAAACTGCAACGGTCTAATATCAGAACAGTAACGGGGGAAACAAATTGAGTGTTCCTAAAAACAAAAAGCAGCTTTCCGGCAGTTAAACAGTGTAAGCATCATCTCCAAACTGTGGTAAGTTAGAAAATAATTTTATGAATTAGTCTGTATGCATTACAAGTGTGAATTATGAAGGTGATTAGTTACCCTTTTCTAATTGTAATCTTCACTGTTAAAAAGAGTTCAATCATATGCTCAGTTTAAGCAGGCAAATCATTTATCACTAACACACAAACCTAATGTTCAAAAACATAGTCTTATTCTGGAATCCCAAAACTTTTCACATAAAGGTTAGTGCACACTTAGCCTCCAGAGAAAGTTTTCAGAGCAAGATGACTGACAACACCTCACACTATTAATCATGTATCAGAGTTAAACCAACCCAGGAAAGTGGAAGGGAAGCAGACAGGAGGGGGCAGTCAACAAAAGTAAGAAAGCTGAAAACTGTCTGTGCTCCCTAAAATTTATTCTGATTGATGCACAGCCTGCAAAAGATGTCATCCTGAAGATCCAGCATTGCTCAGGGACACAAGGAATGTAACTTTATCTTCTTATTATTTTAAATAACAACTAAAAAAAATTAGTAATTGAGAATCAGATTTTTTTCCACCTAGTTTTAAATCAACAAGCAGAGAAACCTCCCTGGACACGTGCAGTGCAGGGCCAGGACTCCTGCCTGCCTCTGTAACCTGCTGAGAGTCCCAGTGGAGCTCGGATCCCTGTAATCAGCTGGGATTATCTGCCAGGAAGGTCTACCACACCTACACACTAACTCCATGTGTGCCTCAGCTTCAGCCATTCCTGCTGAGACAGCAGCGGGATTTCACAAGTACTGTCACTGCTGGATTGCCAAACGTCTCTATTGTGCAGCCTCATCAGCTGGAACACCCGGAGAGCTTTAGTTATTCCAAACCACACAGTATTTAGCAGTATTCCTGGAAGAAGCAGCTAAAGGAAACACTAACAGCTACAGGTAAGAAATAAGCAGCAGCATTTTGCTTTTGTACAAGCATTAAGGGAAGATGAAGGATGAACTCAAACCTGTGTATGACTTGGAGAAAAAAGTTTGCAAACCTTTCCCAGCTCAACCTTCCTCATTCCATTGACAGATGACACATCAGCAGTTACTCACAGGAAAATGGTGTAGATGGAAACTTAATAGAAAAAGCCCTAACGTGACCATTAATACCACTAATTCAGCCTTTAGAGCTGCCAGTGCCTGACAAAGGAAGCACAGACTGAAGCACGGGAAAATGGGTCACTTCCACTGGGTTCTGGAAACATGGCACGGGGGGGTTCACTGAAATTTGGGGGAGGTTCTGTTTTCAGTTGTATTTTTTAAGCAAAGAGTTCTCCTTGGTGCACAGGCAAAACCAGCATTAACACTTGGTGATGACATTTAAGCAATGAAGTACCAGATTCGAATTCCTGCTACAACCTTCATGGGCAAACCAGATTTGTATTAAAAGTTACAAATACCAAAGCTCCCACCTTCGTCTGCTCACTGTGGATTATCACTTACAGAAGCAAATGAGCATTAATTAGTGCAATACGATTGTTTTCTTGCTTAATGCATTGAAGTGCAAGATCATAACTGGATTTCTACCGATTACTCCTTCCAAAATGCAGACACCATAACACCCTGTTAAGGACTTATGTTAAACCAAGCTGGTCCTTCCTCATGGAAGACACTGGCTCAATTTTTTCAGATACACATAAAACCACGTGCATGTGCTGTGCATGCAGAGCAGGGTGTGCAGAGGGACTCCATTGGAGCCAGTTTAAGGCTCTTAAAGTAATATATTCAGTGTTGCTGTCACAGGTTCCGCTAATTCTCTGTATTTCACAACCGTGACTGAAAATATCAAAGTATTTCTCGCATACTTTAAATTTTCATCATGTGTTTGAAACATACGAGCGTGCACTAAGCACTTCATGTGCACAGTAATAACGTTAAACATGAGAGAGAACACCAAAAGGAGTAGAATTGAAGATAAACCCTGCACTGATACCCTAAAATCTGGTTTAAAATAAAATCTAACAAATATTCCTACAACACCCACCAATTAATCACCCCCTGTATAACTGCTGAGTTTACAAAATGGCAGGATTTTTCAAAATGCTACTTTTTATTTCCTCAGTGCGGCTGGCAAAATGGGCCCATGGAGCAGCAATGTAATTTGTGGTCTGTGGAGCAAAAAAAAGCCTGAGAACTTCTGCCTCCAGTTTCATGGGGCTGATTTATCTCAGCTCAAGCTACACAGCAAAATACAGATTTTTAACTTGAAAATGACCTTGCAGCAGTGGCTCCAACATGGCACTAACACGGATCATCTGTGGCACCACAGCTTAGCAGTGGGAGCAGCACAGACACTGCTTGCCCTTGACTCCAGGGAAATGCCAATTTTGTGACAGAGGTTTTAGATGTGTCCACAGACTTCAATATTCAAAAGACTTGCTTTTAGGAAAAAATTACCCTACACACAACAAAATCCAGGTTTTCCATGCCCTGCGAAGGGTTTGCAACATTCCAAAGGGTCTGTCTTTGTACGAGCTGGAAGTTGAATGTTGGTCTTTAAAGACATAGATGACTATTTTTAAAGTTATGAAAATATATCAAAGGAAACATGAATAAAATAAAAGAAAGCAAGAAGTTGGTATTTTATCTGAGTACAGCTCTGGAGCATTGACAGTACCTGGAGCAAGCAGCTCTGGATCATATTTCAGCTGTAGGCTGAAACTGTGGCTGCCCAACCGATGTTGTGGCACCAGCACCGTCCTTCAGAATACTGGACTTAGATTTCAGTTCCTCTTTCCTCAAAGGAACTGGGATTTTCAGGACAGAGAGAATCATCCTTTTTCAAGCCTGAGCAGCCTTTCAGCCTGTTGGGGCAGCTTCTCAGTAACCTGCTACTGCAGAGGCTTTTGCCCGTTGGTAACTGCAGCTCCTTTCATGAGTCCCCATTTCTCATTCCAGATTGTCCTAGTAACCAGTTTTATTCCAAACATCAATCCTCAACACAGGAACTCAGGTGTCACCTTCCAAATCCTTACCTTAAAATACCATAACTCCGTATCACCGACTACAACCAGAATGTCAGAACCAAACAACAAAGTTTCTCAGAACACACCTGAAATTTCAGTTTGGAAACATCAGCTCACAGGACGAGAGGGGGACAGAAAAGCACACACAGTCTCTTGACTAAAAATACCAGCTGAGCAAAACAAAGAGAGATGAAAATATTCCAACTAGAGACAAACCCCAGCAACATAGAAAAGTTCCTCATCTTTAATACACTAAACCAGAAAAAAGCCTCAATTCAGATACTGCAATTAAGAAACTTACTATGGTAAATGCAGAAGGTGAACTGAAATGAAACTCCGAATATGCCAGACAAGAGGCTCCAAGAAACCGAACAGATACTGAGTAATAAAAATGATAGCTGTGTTCCAAATTAATTTATTGCTTTCCCACTCTAAACTGCACAATGTCTCTCTTTTGTAAACTTGGTTAAAATTTTGACTGTACTAAGTCACATCTTTAATGCACTATTAGGTGCAAGATTTTTGCAGCAGCGCATCTAAATAAACTCCATTACAAACAAAACCTTCTGGAGTGGAAAGAGCTGCTTCATTTTTAGGTTTCAGCTGATTTTCCAAAAGGCACTTAAGTTACTTCTGCAAAGCTTTATGAAAGAGGGGATGTGTGCCATGACTGACACTTTGCACCTCGACATCACCACCTGAACACCTCACAGCTGACACATTGTGCCAGCGTAACAGAAGATAAATACTCCATTTATATATGTGGTCATACAGATCTTGTAACAGTTTTTATTGCTGAAAATTTCTTTATAAAATGAAGAACTAATGGGCAAGTTTGTGGAAAAAGTGCATTTTAGACATGGATCACAGAGTTCAGAGGATGAGTAGATAAATTTAGAGTTTGTTTTTACAGGGCTATAAATCTGAGATATAGTAGGATTATAATTTACTTGGGGGTCACTTTTACACAGTCTGGATTTACAAAGTGAGAAAAATATCTGTCTTCCGACAATTTTTTTTGGAAGGGAGGGACGTGAAAGAAACTTCTGGATTTCAGAAGGAAATATATTTCAATAAAGCAACATCAATACATTTTTGCAGAAGCCTCTGGAACTCAATAGCTAGAGTCTCCTCAAGTTGCATTTCTGTAAATGTTGTTTCTAATCAGAAGAAGGTGATTTTTGAAATAAGCAAATCTCATGTCTTAGCAAAAAATGTCTTTAATTACTTAGCAAAACCAGTAGCTGTTTTCGGAAAGCAAACCAATGTCTATTCAACTTTTAAAAATTATTTTTAAGATATGGTTGTTTGCAATCTTTTTCCCCACAGCACAGCTCTCACCCTCAGCTGGACTGCGGCACTTTTCACAGTGGGGACGCTGAGTCTGTGGCTGCAGAATGAGCTGCTGACCACAAGAGGGTACAGACTCCACGGCCTCGTGCCAGACACGTCCGACTCTCAGCAACAACGGCTACTCCAAGGATTAATCCCTTGCTGATTACCTTTTGCATTACCCATTCAAATTTTCCTCCTTACACGCTCCGGTACTCAAATCTTGAGTCATAAAAACTGAGAATGTTTTAATGTTGGCTGAGTATTCTGAAGAGCAGCACAGAGCGGGGAGGGAGGCTCGCCATGCCAGCACAGGGGGAACCGAAACCGATGCTCTACAAAACAACTGGAGCTACAGCGAGGAGAGGACGGGAGCTGGTACAACCATCCCACTCCTCCACCAGCTCTGGCATCCAGGGGAGCTTGCAAAGTCACAAGTAGAATTGACCTGCATGAGATTGATGCAATTACCATTCCAAAGGCTCCCAGGAATGGCTGGCCAAAGATCTCACTGCACACTTCTACAGCCTTGACGCGAACTTCAGAGGACACGGCAGTGACTACGAAACGGGAGGGGCAGGGGGAGACAGACAGGAAAATAACGGGCAGGGGGACAGGCACGAGGTACAAAGAAAAGCTGAAAAACACTGAATTAAAAAAAAAAAAAACTACAGACCAAACAACACTGGCTATATCCTACATACCTCCAGCAGCAAACCTCAATCCTAGTCAAGTCCACGAAATGAAGTCACCCAAAGTGATCCCTGTTTTTGCACAAGGGGGCTCACACAACCCGAAGTGCGGGCATTCCCATTCCTCTTCACACCGTACCAACACGTGGAAGGATGCTGGGGTTTTTGCTTTTCATCCAGCTAACAGGACACGCTTTTGCCATGTGGAACATCTAACCAGCAGATATTCCTGTACAACACCCGGGCTTTAGCAGGGATTCTGCAAACACAAGCCATCGCAGAACGGAGCGGTTGTGCGCGGGTTCCAGGCTGTGCTTAAGCTCCAGCAGCAAGGAGAGGGACGTGTTTGTCCATAAAAGTGACAACAATTTGGTTTTTTCTAGAGATGGCTACCACATTGAAGAAAGTCACTGATAAGCCTGCTTGGAAAATTCTACAGAAGATATAAATCTGTCATGCTTTTGCGTTTCCTAATGGGCACTACTAATTACTCATGACGAGGCTTTTTAAAGAAGCACAGAAAAAGATGAGGCCAAAGGGGCTAAAACAGGTGTCCAGTACAGGAAGTTTTGCACTTTGGAAAAAAAGATATTTAAAAGTATCATGTTAGAATTGGAAGTCACTGTTAGGATTAATAGCACTAATCAGGAACTTTATTCTTAAGCAAGTACTCCCAAACTGGAAAACCCCAAGACGTATTTGGAGGGAAGGAGAGAGAGGGAAACTGAGCACACAAATTAATGCAAAAATAGGTATATTTCTTAACCCACCTGCTATTAGGTCATCAAGAGTGTCGGTAAGCGTCTGTGCTGGAGTGGCAACCATTAATCCGTCTGGTTCTTGAACTAAGAGCCCCTGCCCAGCAATTTGCTGCTGCTGTCCTACATTCTGCTGATTCCCTAATGCTTTCTGAAGTTCAAGAGACTCTGTCCCATTATAACCTAAGTTACCAGAAAAATTACATTGCGGTGCTGGCAAAGGCTGGATAGGGACAAACTCTATTTGTTCAGCAGGTGGTGGAGACTGGTGTTGCTCATCATCTTTAGACAAGATTGTGTCAACCTGAGGTAACCCTGAAAAGTTATCCTCTGGCAGACCCTTATCGGCTTCCACTTCTGGGAAGACCCCTGTAAGTGAGCACTGCTGCTGCAGGGCAGGTGGTGTGTCTGTCTGACCTTTGGTCTCCAAATATTCTTTGGTAAACTGCTGTTGGGTTTTCATCTGCAACTGCCTTTCCACCTTCTGCAGCTCCTTCAATATTTTCTTCTTCTTCTGTACTTGTTCTTCTCTGTTCTTTTTAAGTTCTTCAATCTTATCTTTATTTAAAGGTTCACCTTGAATTAATTCCAATGATTTAAGTTGTGCTTTTTCAATAGCACTAATTCTCTGTCCAAGTTCATTCAGCTTGCCTTCAGTCTCTTCTACTATGCATTCCAAAGGCTGGTATGGGTGAAAAGGTGGCAGTAGGTCCTTATCTGCTACCTGCAGGGAACTTGACTTCTGCTTGGATGCACCTAAGCACATGAAAAATGTTTGAAAAAATGCCATGCTGAAGATACCCCAAACCTCCCCTCTCACCCACCAAAAATAATAATAATAAAAAAAGAATAAAATAAAAAAAAAAATTTTTACAACTAACACTGCACATCTGTCAAAGCACAGAAAGATAAACCCTACACTCCATGTTAAGACAAGAAAGGACAAAGCAGATAGCCGGAATTTTCAATATTGATCCTCATATCCCTTTGAGCTCAGCTATTTTAATCTTACAAAGGACCTTGACCGTTTCTGACATATGTGACAATGCACTTGGGAAGGGGAATCAGCAAGAACAGCAAGGCAATTTACATGATTTACTGAGTTCCCAAAGTTCTTCTGTGTGTGCAGAGCTTAAAGTAAGAGTATTTTCCAGAGGCTGACTTCCAACAGCAAGGTTACGAGCAGAAAGACTCTGTAGCTGAGAGCAGACTAACCTGAGAGTAAGATGATACTTTGAACTAGAATTTCTCCAAATACTGTAGCATTCACCTTCACATTACAAGCAGAATCCTGCCACTGCAAACTCAGTGCTTACAAGTAGAGTGTGAAGTTTTAGCACCTTTTTAAAAATTCTGGGAGCAAACGGACAACTTGCTTACTTCCCCTGCCCGTAACAAACCAACAATTCTGCTCATTATAAAAACTTTATAGACTTCATATGTTTATATATTCATTATAAGGATTTTAAAGACCAAGGCCCACCAAACCTGGGCAGCTCTGCCCCAAGTGCTGACTGCCCTCAAGCAACCCATGGCTGCTTTCCCAAAAGCCACATCTGGGAAACTCTAGTCAAATCTTACTAAAAGGAATCTATTAAGTGATGGAATTTTAATTATTACTTCAGTGTCAGAACTTTAATTAAAAATGTGAAAGGTTTTAGCCTGATTAAATAATTTTCTGCACTAATACTCATTTGCTTTACCCAAACAGTGATATATGGAGCCTTCAAAAAAAAAAGGAAAGAAAATTTGAAGTTTTACAAAGCAGACTTACATAATTAATCATTAAAAGGGGAACTAAAATGATGTACAGTTTGAGCCATGCTTTTAAAAAGTTACCTAAACATCACACAGTTAAGTGAAAGTCTGGATGCAAGAACTAAGTCGTAGATCAGTCACCAGCCCTGGAAGGATTAAGTTTCCTGAAACACAGATTTATTTCTCTCTGGGCCATCCTCCACCAATACACTAATTCACAAACAACTTCACTTTGCACTGCTGTCAAAGCAAGAGTCACATACACTCCACTTTGAAATGAATCTTTTTTGGAGGAACTAATTGTAAACCAAACAAATTCGAGATTTTTCTCTTAGAAAGAGAAAGAACAAATATTAAAATAGAAATTGGATCGATTCTGTACTGCATTCCCGGGAGTGAAAGCAAACCACATCTAATCACATGGGAAACAACAAGAATCTTACTAATCCCAGGAAACAGCTCACAATCCCACAGCCACCCTTCAACAAGCCCAGGAAACAGCCCAGCACTCCCCAGGCCCTGGAGCCACCCTTGAGGATGCTCCTTCTGCAGGTCTGCACTCTGTGCAGGTCACCAGCTCCAGCTCAGCACCTCTGCTGTTATTTTGCCTCTGAGAGAGTCCCCAGCCAATTTCTCAGCCAGGAAGGAATTTCCAGTAAGCCAATTTCCAGCCAGTAAGGAATTTGGGGGGAACTCAGCAATCCCTGGCTCTGTGCTGGCTGGTGGCTCTTTAGCTCCAGCCTACTCTAACCCGAGGTCCCTTTGGCTTTGTCGTGCACTCAGAGTTTATTCTTTAATTTTAACAAGTGTAACTTAACAGGTTTTTGAGACCACTCTTGAGAAATACATTTGCACTCACCAAAAATCTCTGAAAGGCTTGTCTACATCGTTGTTTTGAAACCAAGCTGTGCTCCACTGCTATAGTAACCAAACTGCAAATGAACCCTGCCTTCAGCTGAGATGGGAACCCTCTGCCCTGCTCTGTTTAAGGTCATCCCTAAGGTTCCTGTATATATCATTCCCATCCTAACACAAGGCATTCCCACAGCCCAGCAGCTCTGGACACCTTCCATCACTCTAGGGAAGAAAAGCTGCATTCTCCCCCAAATAATAAAGTACCAATGCTGGCCCTTTCAATTAAGTCCGAGCTGGGGAGAAAACAAGCTTGTCATGGGAAAGCTTTTCCAGGAGCGCAAGAGGAAGGAAAGAGCAGAAGCACAACCCCACCTCAAGAGCTGGGCTGGGCTGAGCTGAGGAGCCAGGGCTGGGCTCAGACAGCACCAGACAGCAGCTCCAACCAGCAATCATCATGGAAAGCTGGGACAGCTTCTGAAGACAGCTGTTAGGAGACCAGCTGGGCTCTCAGGTTCCAGAAAAGGCACAGAAATTTACATTAATCAGCTGCTAACTAGATAGCAGGGCCACTTTTCAGGTTCCAGATCATGCCAGAAAACAGTTGCAACCTGTAACTGGAGATGTTGGAAAAGGAGGAGGGGTAGGAAGAAAGATCTGCTAAACCTGACATATCCACCAGAACAGTCAGGTCAAACCACAGGTGGAGAAGCTACACTGCTGGTAGCTTTGAATATGCAAATACTGGATGTATTAAAAAGTAGCATTTCCTGGTTTATCCAAATCTCCTCTATATTACAATATCCTGAAAAATACAGTGCCCATTTTAGTACATAATAATGCACAGACACTTTATACTCTACTTTTGAAATATGTAAGTACAGTGAGACTTAAGAATCCAATCATAGGCCAGATCATAATCATGTCAAATGTTTTTTTAAAATTTATTTTGTACATTTATCTTTTGGGGGCAGCATCAGTCATCTACACAATCAACCTACTACCAAATTACACCTAGCAACATTAAGCTGTCAATCTGGCCTCTAAAGGAACTGTTTTCATCACTTTCAGAAGACTTGTTTAATATGAAAGTAAGTTGTTTAGACTGAAGATGACTGAAATCCAGATGCTGACACACAGATACCACCTGCCATCCAGTACCATGATTACAGGAAAAAAATTGATCAGCAAACCCAGAGTGGTTCTGGGCATGTCAGGAAAACCACAGAGCAAAGAAGGGACTGATTCCTCAATTATTTTGTGAGCAGTATCACCAATTGCTCTTTTATTTGCATTTCCACTTCCCACAAGTTGTGGTCCCTACCCTGTCCAACTCAGCCTTCAGCACAGCTCCTGCAGAGCCCGCACACATCCTCAGCCAGGTTTGTGACCAACAGATGTGACTCAGGGTAAGACCCACTCTGCCCAAACACAGCTTCCCATCCTCTTCCCCGATCTCCACTTCTCTCCAGGAAGTGACAGGTGCTTCCTATGGCAATTTCCTGTACTTCTCCCATACCCTTAAGATCATCTCCCACAGACCTGAGTTGGAACAGCCCATTCATCCCAGTGAGCCTCTCCCAGGCATCGTTCCTGGTCTCTTGAGCACCCAGGAACACGCAGAGAGGACACCGTGAGCAGGTTTTAATGCTTCTGGCTGCAAATAACATTTGAAGTCCCTAAACAGTGTGAGCAAGAACCTGGGAAAATACCCTTCAGTTTTGTAGTTTTCAGGTGGCTTTCTCAAGCAGTTGAACTCTTCTAATTTAAATTTGCTTAGGACACATTCAGTATTTATACAGTTGCTGCCAACAAATAAGTCTGATAGCGTATTTCCTCACGAGTGGTTATGATTCTCAAGGACCTTGCTCTTCTAGCCCTGACTTATAATCCATAGGATGTCACTTCTCCCAGGAAAGAACTAATTTATATGCCTTTCAGTTGTATTAGACTTCATATTTTATTAGACGAAATTCTGAGATTTGGTAACAGCTCCTTAATTTCTATTGTCACTGTTAAATAAAAAAAAAGTGGATTGAAATCCAAACAGTGAAGTCCAAAAGATTTTTTTCCAGCATAAAAAAATGACAGTAAGAAAAAAGTCAGCTGTGTGGTACACATTTGTATATTCAAATACATTTTCTCTGCTGGAGACCCTGTTATATAAATCCGAATGAATCACCATGTCATTTGTGTGCTCTGTAACAGAACTGCTTGTCCGTTGTTCTTGCACTTGAGGGTTTTTGTTTTGTAAATCTGATTTCACTCAGAAGTTGAGAGTTCAATTTGCAGCCTGCAATTAAAAGTCACCAGCCTCACCAACATGAATAAAATGAACTCAATATTGAATTTTCATGAAAATTCTGTGTTTAACTATTATTTGTATCAGTAAGAACTTAATCTCTAAGGACCTGGAGAAACAATCAGTTGCTCCATACACACGCAAATGCAAAGTACAATATTACAGAATCTTGCTAATTTGGAAAAAAAATAAGCCTACTTTTCCCAAGCAAATTCATCTGCTACATGATTTTTAATACATAACAAATTCTTTTTTATAAAGAAGAGGTTAACTGGTGGAAGGCTGAATGCTGAGTTTGTATGTTCACAGTATCCCTCCTGGAACCATGGAGTAATTTTGCCAGTCTTTATCTCTCCTGCAGCTGTTTCTATGGAAAATTGCAGGGAATAGGTGCAATGCTATTCAACAGGCAATGGCTACACAGCTGAAACCACGCCATTCAAAAATCTGAGTTACTTTCCAATCTTAAGTCTTCTTCCCAGCTTTCCTCTGGTGGCTTCATGGTATGTAACTGGAAAATTGCTAAGATGTCATTGAATTAGTTGGTGGCAAGCAGGTGACTGAAGCTTCAAAGGAGCAGAATTTCACAAAGCACTGTGAAAAGACTGTTACACGTTTCTGGGGACCTACACGTGTCTGGGTGTTAAAACACCTGCCTGCACTGCTGAGGATTGGCAGGAAAAAGTCTTCAAGTCTACAAAGCAAGTATTAGTAAAGTTCAGAAGTCAGGAGGCATGGATGGTGAAATCTCCCTTGGGAACTCATCCCACACACCTGGGCCAGCTGCTGACCCAGGCAGGAAGTTTCCAGGAGGAAATGGCAAGAGTTGATCAGAAGATGCTGAAGCACATTAAACAATGAACAGGCAGCTGGGACTGTGCAGGAGAAAAATCTGGTAAAAATCAGAATGCAAAAGCTGGAAAAGCAGGAATATCAGTTTGCTTTACTAATGCTTTTACCTCCATGAAAGTCATGTAACTTCCTAGTTTTACTGTTAACCTGGCCCCTATTTTTATTAAATCACACAATGCATGAGATCTCTGCTGGGATATACAACTCAGTATTAGGCATAGAAGTCAGATATCAGAATAAAAAATATTTATTCAATTTGTAGCTATTGAAGTTATACAGAGTTTGTTTATCTTGCCCTTTTCCACACCACCAGATTGTTAGATTTAGCACGGAGGCCAAGAGATACGATATATTGAATATCTAGCTGAGAAAGCTTATAGATTCCAAAAGTACCACTCAGCTTTAGGGGAACTCTGGTCTCCTTCACAAGGATCGAAGGCAAACGTGGGCAGCTTTCACCTGAATAAGTTTATTCAGTCTTGTGGAATTCTATAAAAACTCTGCACCCCAAATGAGAACCGCTGCAAGCTACTGCCTGCTTAAAAATGACACTAGAAAAGTCTAATGACA
The DNA here is from genome assembly GCA_013398955.1 of Callaeas wilsoni. Lineage (NCBI taxonomy): Eukaryota > Metazoa > Chordata > Aves > Passeriformes > Callaeidae > Callaeas > Callaeas wilsoni. The sequence goes on along the minus strand of VWPU01011446.1, from coordinate 58,238 downwards.
GCATGTTGACAGGTTTTAAGTACTCACTTTAGGCCAATTAGTTCATTTGTAAGCATAATTTCAGAATAAGCATGAAGTAAAACAAATCTGGAGAAAAATTTACTGAAAACCTGATACCTCATTTTCCAAAAACAGACTACCTTGAACTTTGAGATGATTAAAACCAGCTGATGTTAGTCCAAATATTTTGACTAAGAAAACAACCCTGCTGCTTTCCACAGGCTCCCTGAGCATCCCTTGTTGTCCCGTGTGTTGGATGGGGATCTGGAGCATGCCCTGTGCTCCAGCCCTGCACTCCCCACACACTGCACAGGGCTCTGCAGGAACCGTTCACTTGCATTTACAAAGCAGACAGGATTACCAACAGCTGGCTTCCTGAAGAAATCCAGAGGCATTCCTTTGGCCTGTTCCCTGGGCCGGGCTCCGAGCGCCTCTCCCAGGGCAGCAGGTGCAGGGCCACGCGGAGCTGCAGCACAGCCCTGCACTGGGCAGACCCTGGGGCCGTGGGAACAGCACAGGTACAAAACCTTGGGGTTTGTACCCAAAAAGCTCTTTGTGCTGAGCTGCTGCAGCACAGCTGCTGCTGAGCAATCCTGCCCCTGTTCAGGGAGGGCAAAGGAAAGGATCTCCTGCCTCTTCCCACCGCAGCGAAAAGAGCTGAACCGGGATTTCTTTCACACGGACACAACGGACACGTGCTAAATGTAGTGCACTGTGAGCAATCCTTCCTAAGCACGTAGGAGCTGAGCTCTGGTCAGTCCCATAACTAATTCTGCTCCTCTTTTCACCTGATTTTTCTTCAGTTCTTTCCAAGTTACCACCTTGGTGTGTCACCTTTATCTAAGCCTCTCTAGATCCACTGTTGCCTCTGAAATGTTTCTCTTTTCAGTTGCTAAACACCAATATCAAATCCTTCACCAAAATAATTATTCAAATGGTAATGATCCCATGTGCCTTCCTGCTTTACTGAAGAATAATAAAATTCAAAATTAGACCATAAATTCCTCTTGAAAAACCTAGTGTCATATCTGAATTGTAATAGGAACACTTAAATGTTTTCAAGTTTTACATCTGACTTGCCAAGAACTCTTCAGAAAACAAAGTGTCACTATTCCATTTCTTGCAAAACTCACACAGGTTCATAACAAAATGTTTCTGTGCTAAGGTTAAGAAGGCAAGGTACTGCTCTCCTGCCTCCCAGTAATTCACAGTTCATACAAAAACTCGGGGGCCACTTCTAATTGAAGGCAAGTAATTATTCTGCCCCCAGATAAACAATTTTGTTATGCAAGAACTTGACTGCTGTCCTGCCTCAGAAATAACAACCACCTCAACTCACCCCCTTCTTCTGCCCCTCCTCTCCCAAGAAGTTTAGTGATGGAAGTCTGGTGAATTAAAGCCACGTGTGTGTAACAAGTTACAAATGGCAGCTCAGCACAGCACACCCACTCTGCACTGCAATGAGCACACAGCGTTTAGCACAAAAACACCATTTTCCCCCTAAAGATCTGAGAGACACAAGGGCTTTGCACAGAGTTTTTGGGAATGCTTCATCAGCCTGATGGCACATTTGGGATTGCTGCATCTCCTGCAGTGCAGCACAGATGAGTTTTGCTGACATACGTGAAGCATGTCCCGAACCCCTGTGAACAATGAGATCTCCCTGTGCCAGTCCCAACATCACAGTACTGCAAAAAATACACCTAAGGATGTGCTGACACTGGCAAGAAGGTGTTTGTAAGGAGAGCTGTTTCCTAAACTACAGTCAACTATTTGCTTTTCATAATTTGATTAAGTAACACGAAATTTTTAGCTTTTAACTTCAGTCTTCTGACTCAGCATCAACTAATCCCTTACTGATTCCCATGCACCACAAAATGTGCTCCCAGAACACTCCCACTCGGCAGTGCTAACAGGCATTGAACTGGAAGGGAACTGTGAACACACATGCTGTTACATAGCTTTTTGATGGGTTATTTGAACCAGAAGTTGTATATTCTTTTCATTTGTTTGGTATTCATTTTTCTGAAATCCAAAATATCGAGTGTTGCACATCCTAGGAAATGAGACAGCCAGTGCATCTGAGAGGTCACACACATGGCATATGCATGGAGAGGGGCACAGCTGCACATTCAGACACCAGCAGGTACACGATGTTTTTCTCTCTTTATCTGTGCCCCTAAGGGGTTTGTGTTTGTTTGTTTGCTCTGGAAGTGCTCGGTGCTTCCTCAAGCGAAGGATTTAAGCAGATCTAGCTAACAGAGCTTTGGATACGGCAATGTTTAAATCCCCATCCAAAACTGTAGATCTTTAGGAGCAGCAGTTTGTAACTTTGCACTTGAAAACCTGCTTCTCTTTCTGAGCTGACTTAGCAGATACAAAGATTTTGTTACACAAAATCCACAGCTGGAAACAAACTCCCTAATTGCCATTTAATGACTGCAAGGAGTTTTAACCAATCAGTTTGACCAACGTTCAAAGCAAAAACTCTGATGTTATGGTTACTTAGAAGAGAACTATTACTAATACAACAAAAACTCTCCTGGAAGTAGATCTGCACTGGTATTTTATAGTGCCAACATGTTTGCATTGCTACTGAAGGAAAAGAAAATAGTTGGTGTATCAAGTTCATGGATAATAGCTGCAACTATTCTAGAAGACCAAAGTACAATATTCAAAAGTGAACACCACACCTAGAGTACATTAACTTTTTTATCTGCCTGCACTATGGCAGTTACCACAAGCATTTTCTTCCACAAGAAATTGAATAAGCATAATACTAATAAATTAGAATAAGCATAATAAGATTAGAACAACCAGTGTTGCTATACTGTAGAATGCAAGAAAATAAGGAAAAAACTATGAACTATATAAAATAGTTTTAAGTTATACTTCGTTAGAGCTGTTCAAGAACTGATGGAATGGACTACACTATGCATAAACTCTAATAAAATGGTCCCCAGTCTATCCATTTCCAAACCATATATATTCTCTGAGTGGCTACATACTGACCTTTCACCACTCCCAAGAGAGGTGGGGAGTTCTCTTGAGGGGTCCTGTCAGGCTCCTGGGGAGGTACAACCATAGCGAGCGTATGCACCGGGACACGGGGGACCTTAAAACAAAGGCACAGACACACGCTCAGGTAAAAACACCTTCTGGCAGACCAGATCTTCAAGTGTTAACACAAAGGTACAGATCTACAGCATGCTCCAAGTCCACTCTTCCCAAACTGTGTCTTTTATGCTACCTCTTGGTATGACCTGTCCCACGCTTTTTTACTGGGGATAATATGTCAAAGTTAATGGTGCTACTCTGTGCGAGACCTCAGGCTGTGCTGGCTGGAAAATTATTAATTCCTTTAGGCTTTTAATCAGCTACCTCCCCTGGAAAGCCGCCTCTTCAGACTGAAGAACTCTGAATTTACACAACATATTTTCTTTTATATAACAAACAGAATCAGTAACTCCATGTGAGGGATACTACCATAAGGCATTAGAACTGTTGAACCAAAATACCGAGCAAATGCAGGAAAGAAAACAACATCCTTCTGAAATCCTAGGTTTGGGGCTATCCTGTCCAGGGAACAGAAAAGGGAACAAAGTTCATGTGTTCTGCAGGTAGCACCAATCAATTCCCTCACACTCTGTCATTCTCATGTGTGCAGGGTTTTTAAAATTCCTTCCACTGTCTATCTTCATTTTGACATTAAGTAGTACACAAGTGTTTCTCCCCAACTTTGATGGTGCTATTTAAAAAAAACTCCTTATGCCTTACCTGAGACTGATCCTGAGATGGAGGTGTGAGCTGGGACAAGTCTGCTGCAGGAACCGACAGAACATTGTTTGGGTAATCCAGCAAGTAAGAAACAACATTTGTGTGTCCTCCCTTGGCAGCTTCAATGAGCATTGTTGAGCCATCCTGAAGTGAGATTTTGGAAACAAAAAGCCAGAAGATGAGTTTTGCTCCGCGCTGTAGCATCCCCATATCAGATACAATTCTATGACTTAAATTTACTACTTCACAAATCAGCCAGGTGGTTCTTTCAGAACCCATGAAACATGACAGCTGCAAGTGAATACCTTGAGCCGATGAGTTGGATCTGCCCCGTGAGCCAGGAGAAGCTCAACCACAGCCAGGTGACCTCCAGCACAGGCCAGGGACACCACTGTGTGATCATTGTTGGCTGTAGCCCTGTTCACATTGGCACCTAGTAAGAGATGATCTTAGAGTTAAACACGAAGAAATTCTTTCTAAAAGAAAGTATCAACAAGTACAGTATTTTGTGGAACAAAGACAAACTTTACTCTTGTAATCCAATTACTTCCTACACACTTCTGGGGAAAGAGCGAGGGATTCTGACTAACTGATTGGCTTCTACACATCCTCCTCCTCACCTCGTAAAGACAAGGCAGTTGCAACAGCAACAGTGGGCTTGTAAGTGTTAAGTGAGGGAACACATGGTGTAAGAAGCACAATTCCAAATGTTCACTCTGAGCAGCATCACTGTGTGGTGCAGTTGCTACTGTTTCAGACAGTACTCGATGTGCTTTTCTGAAGGAGGAAGTGCTTTTTTAAAAGAAATTGAAAATATCTGCTGTACTTCAAATCTAATCTATACAACAGAGTAGGGAAAGTAATCAGCAAAATATTTTGTAATTCATTCTATCATGAACTACATGAAATTCAAAAAACCCTCAGGGGTTTGACAAATGCTCATATACACATAACCAGAATAATTTGGAATATGAATCACAAACATGTGGCATTGTAAAGGGGCATTTTAAGCTTTTTAATTAGTTATGTAAACTAGCATTTACCTTTGCTAATAAGGAATTGCACGGTGCATAAGTGACCAGCTCGTGCAGCCTTCATTAGTGGGGTTCTCCCACCTTCAGATTCATGCTCCTAGAGAAGAAATAACAGATTTATATATAGGCAAAATTTGTACCATTGTTTCAGCTTCTGAAGTATCTTATGATGGGACCAGAATTGCCCACCTCAGCAGAAGATCTATCTCACAAGTAGACTGTAATAAATGTAAACTGACTGGAATCAATTTTCATGTTACCTAAAATACCAAATTCCACTGTTAAAAAGGGTTAGGACCACATCCATACTGGTATCACACCAGGAGGCTTCCATACTTACACCCCCCTTTTATTTTAGTGTTCAAATGCATAACATACACGAGAACAGTAACATCTTGTTTCCTCCTCAGAAAGGGTGGAAGATTTAACACAAATGTCACCCAGTATCAGGAAGTTCACAATAACCACGAACTGCAGTGTCGCAGTCCAGAGAGGTGTCATGTGCTCAAAACTGCAATAATGCCTCAAGTGCACACATTTATAAAACATACAGAAGAGGATCAGAAATAAAAATGAGACAAATTACTGCAGGTCACAAGAAGTCTCTAAGGGGACTGGAGAATAAAGCAGAAAGATGAGAAAAGGATGATACAAACCAACAAAAAGGCAACGAGCGTCAAGAACAATTTTTTAATTTAAAAAGTTTCTGAATACTGGAAAGATGTGGTTGAATACAACTGCATTAGAGCAGTTACAGAACTAGACAATGTGCCTGCTATGTAGACATGATCAATAGCACAAAGAATGCTGAGCAATGATATCAACCCTCCCGCAGAACAAGGGGAGAGAACATCAGCTTCCTGGGAGTGTTTGCATGTGCACTCTATATTCAGTATTATTCTATTTAAATAATATGCAGTCTGATCAATAATATACTGGCAATGTGTGGTTTTTAATCAAATATCTGGGAAGCCAAGCTCTTAAACTCACTCCCTACTTTGTATTGCACGTATAAGTGATAGTGAAAGTTAACATTTAGTACTGACAGTGGATGACATGGCTACTTACAAATACACTCAGACAAGAAGAGATTTGACAGAACAACTCAATTCCTTCCCATGGTTTCTGTATTCCTGAAAACTCTGCATATGTCCTTTGACATATGGCTTGCTTTGGTTGCAAGCTGCACGTTAAGTTAGTTTTTTGTTCATACATTTGAAGAAGAAACTTCTTGACTGGATCTTCTGTTGGAGACTGGCCCCCAGTCCAAGCCCATCCTTCTCTGTAAGAGGTTACACTGCCCCTCTCCTGCTCTGCTCCTCCGCCTTCACAAGAGCTCTGTGTTGCTGTCCACCACTGCTTTAACACATGGCTAAACCCCACATCAGTGCTCTGATTTCTTTGCTTACTCAGTAATACAACACAAAAGCACATGCAGGCAGACAGAAAACCTTACAGACTTACTACTGAAATGACATCTATTTTTTTTTCCCCTTTTTTTGTTAATTAGATAGATTCTCCTCCCAGGACAATGACTGCTTAGATGTCCATAAATACCTGCTTCTGGACTGCCTGCATGGCACAAACATTTGCAGGACATGTAAAGCTAATTATGTTAACATGCAGCCCTATGATTGCAAGTATTAGTAGCGTGCCCTTGAGCCTTGATGCTTACTCTGGTATTTGGCACTGTTTTTCCTTCCTCAGCCACTGCCAAGAGATCCTAAAAAGCCAGAAGCTGCTGTGTGCCTGAAGCACAGCAAACCCCTGGTTCTGGCAGCACATCACTCCCAAAGCAGCTGTGGATGCAAAGAGTTCCTGACCACCACTCTGCTCTGAGCAGGACCTGGACACTGCTGCCTGAACTATTTCACACCCAGCTCTAAATCCTCACTGATGCAAAGGTGGCAAGATGCAAAATTTATTTTAGGTCACCTTAGCTATATCCAAGGTAGTGAAAAGCATCCTGTATTGCACTGAGATATAGCAGATAACTGGCAGTAAGGTGTAATTATTTGCAACATTCTGCCTTCCTAACAGACTTCACTGTTGGAAGTCTCAAACACGGACGCCAGGAGGCTTCCTCATTTAAATGCAACGCAGTGATTCTGCCCAGTTTAACCAACTGTCACTTCCTCAAGCAGGCAGAACTTGATCCTCAGCTACTACACACTTCCAATCCTTGCAGCACCATGCACACCATCAGTCCAGCCAAACCAAACCATTTGGGTGCCCACCTGCTGTAGATCTTCATAACTTATGGCATTCTGATGGTATTTTTCACATTGGAAGATAGAAACGCATGTTTTATTTCAAGATGAAATTAATTCTGACTTCAGCACTCTCTATAGCCCTAATAATGGCTATCAAACAGCATCAACTCAAGCTTTAAGGGAAGACATCTAGGACAAGCCAAAATAAGAAGCTGAGACAGTGCAGTGCCTTTGTCTACTCACATCCTGTCTTTTTACCTAGAATAATCATAAATTTCAAAGATTACATGTATCTATATATATCTATCTCGATCTCTTTTTCAGCTGCATTAAATAATCAAAATCAGGACAAAGAAAACGAAAGTTGTCCCAAAGCATCCCCATTACCTTTCCAATGTGCTTTTTCCTTGTATTTATACGAAGTACACATCAATGCTTATTTTGTAAAATCTCAACCCAGTAAATTGTCTCCAAACACAATTCCCTTGCCTCTCTGCACTGTAGGACTCTCCACAGCATCCTGTCTCCTGTCACTGCTCCAGCCCTGAGGAATATGGCAATGAGTACAATCAGGAAGAGGAACAAAGGAGAACGCCTCTGCCACATGTGGAAAGCCATTCTCTAAAGCCCTGGGTGATGTGCTCTCTGCTAATTCAGCTGGGATACAAAGAACACCTGAGCAGAATTTTCTGTGGGTTTGGGTTACACATAGGAAGGGAGGGGAAAGTGAGAGTGTTACCCAAATCAGGCAGGAGTTTACCCTGCCTGCACCCTTTGCACTGGGACTCAAGAAGGAGATGAGATTCCAGTCAGCAGTAATTATTTCCTTTCTAGACAAATCAAGACTTCCAAGAGCAGAGCAGAAGCAGTGTCATCAGGAGCATCTTATGACAATCATTGGTATTTTTTAATTCGTCCTTTTCAGTTCCCTAGTTTAGGCAATTCCAAGATCAGCTGCATAAAGGCTTTCCCCACACACAATTCTTTTTGGTTCACGAATATTCATGGTTATATTAATCACTAGGATAATTTTTTTTATTTTTTTTCCCCTCAGTGTCGCATGTTATTTAAAAGTCCAGGAAGAAATCTGTATTTTCAAAGTAAAACTCCAGCTTTTCAGTTCTTTAACAAGTCTCCCTCATCCATGACAACAGTGAATATTTAACAGAAATCTAAATATTATTCTGAACAAAATGATCTAGAGAAAGCTTCTGATGCGAAAAAACACAGTCTCTAACACTTTGCTGATTTTCAAGACCGAACTCCTATTCCAGCAGTCACCAACCTACCTGCCCCAAATAACCTTCCTGAAAACCCAACTAGGCCTCTAGTTTAAAGTAAACACCTCAAAAGGAAAGACCTTAGAGGAAACGAAGAGATTTAAAAGGGCTGCTATCAGTGAGATAACCTGCTCCATTTGGGAAGGCTGGGATATTATTTTTTAAAATCAGTTTTAGAAATCCCAGCAGAAGGGAAAACACAGGACAAGAATGCCCTGTCTAGTCTACACAGTGCGTCTCTGGATCTCTGAAGAGACTGAGATGCCTTGAAGCCATGCTTGTCCTTAGCATGTATCCTGAGGCTGCAGCTTACAGGCATCGAAGGCCAGCCTCACCTGATGCCTGCCTGGCTCTGTGCCCTTCAAAATAGTCTTAAAGTCCCCCTGCTTGTCCTGTGGAAGGAAAAAGAAGAACTCCCAGCTCTTGTTCTACAAACAAATGTTCCTGGCCATGAAGACCTGGAATGTGAACTTAAATTGGATGAGATCCGCCAGCTGAAAACTGGCATGAGGCAGGCAAGAACAACGGTCAGACCAAGCAATGAAGCTCTCACGAGTTCAGACTCCTATCACGAGCCATTCACATCCACAAAGAGCAGAAAGGTCAGGCACAGCACCTTGTTACAGACAAGATGGATTTTTGTTCACTACTGGCAAAACAAAGAATTTCATCGTGCTTTGCACCACCCAGAGACTGCGACACTGCAAAAAGTGTTGGCTACAAAAATGAGCTTCACATGTCCTACCACTCTTTATCTGCACAAGACTAAGGGCCATGTCTAAAAAACCCAGAAATCCCTGACCTTTCCCCGATGGTTCAAAAACCAGTACGGAAAAACATAACAGCACCTTGGATTTCTCACTGTAAGAGCAACACAGCAACCTCCAGAGCTGCTGAATTGAAATCCAAGAAGACTGGCTGCTTTTTTAGATGTTTAAATGGTGCCTCATACACAATGTGTAAACCCACAGTGTGTCATGCACATCAAGGAAAGTGAGTTTTTAATTTAGGAGCCATGTTAGTGTGAGGGATGCTATCACCTGAAGGCAAACAATGATCCCTGCCACAACAGAACCATGCCTGTGAAAGCATTGTGTCATAGGAGAAGAATTGAGAGGTAGCTTGGCATGCATGTTTGGGGTTTTTTTTTGCGATTAGAGTTATGTGGATGCCAGGTAGCCAGTTTTAGTCTTCTAAGCAAAGCAAGACATGGAATCGGAACAAGTATTGAAGAGTTTTGGGGAGACCTTGACAGTGTAAAATGAGAAAAATACAAGGATGAAGCTGTCCTCATGGGTTCTCTTCCATCTCTCAATTTCTGCATAAAAGCTCTCGTGTATCTTGTAGGAGAAAGGTAAACTCCATCACTAGATCAACTCCTATGTAGCACAGCCTCATGTACAGCTGCAAGAGGGTCCAGGTTAAAAAATCCCAATCTAAAACTCTTTTCTGTATTTCCCAGCTGAGAAAAGCTGAGATGATCTCACTGTCCAAAAAAGAACATCTCTCTTTCATTTGCAGCTACATTGAAACAGACAAAGATGCAACCACCCTGTCAAGAGCAATGTTGCCTTCAAAAGGGACACCAAAATCTCTTTTAATCCAGGTGTGATTCTACATCAAAAGGGAACAGGCGTCCAAAAAGGTCCTTTCAGTTTATTGAAAGGTAAGCAGCTTAAAAGCAGGATATCACCTCTCATTAAATATCCCCAATACTCATTGTGAGATTTAGTGCTTAACCTGGTTCCTGTGGGAACATTCATGTACCTCCCACATCTTACCTTACACAACCCTTGAGATGAAGGTAACTGCTGGGAAAGGCACAAGGAAGAAAAAATCTTACAGGAAAAAATATCCTCTCACCTTTGAAATTAGACAATCCTTGCAACACTGGTAAATAGATGTATTACTGAAGTGCTGGATATTTTTTCCTGAAGTTACTAAACCATACTTCTGCTTTCAAAAAATGCCTTTATCAATTCGTATTTCAGAATTCCAATCTCCAAAATTTTACTCACATAGATCACAAAATCTAACCTAGGTGTTCTGTCCCCATAAAGGTTGAGAACAAGTAAAATTTACATTTGATCCAGTGGCAGGAACTCAAGCTGAGACCCTGGAAGTCCCTGTTCCTGAAGGGGATGGGGGAACTAGAATGTAACTATGGCACAGATGGGATCACAGGCTGCAGGCTTCAGATGTGCCTCAGATTCAGTCATTCATACACTTGGCAAAAGCGAGCTGATTTCAAAATGCATATATTAACAAGGAAAGGTGCAGGCCTGCCAGCTAGTTTTGCTACAGACTGTGACAGGCCAACTTTGTAAGGACATGGAAAAGATCCCTTAAAGAAGGGCATCAGAAAAGCACAGAAGAATTGCTAACAAGCCAGACTTCATGAACAATTAGTCACAAGGAGACAAATTCATCAAAGTACCATAGGATTGAGCAGCTTTCCAGGAGAGAGATGAGCACTCTGACACTGCAGAGCTTTAAGGAAAAATTAACCACAAACTGAAGAAAGTTCATCCCAGCCATCACTTTTTTAAAATTCTTCTGGTGCTTACAAAGCCACGTTGCTTAATGAATCTAACAGAGCTCTCAAGATCTTCACCGGTTCCTGAACTGAATTACATATCTGATATCTAGGCCAGAGGATCGGACCCTGAAAAGCATCATTCCTGTTTTCACTTGCCAGAACAACACTCGTTTTGTGCTGAGACGTGGTGGTAATGGTCAATCTCAGTTCAGACAAAACTCTACTGGAGACTAGAATTACTTTTCATAAAAAAATCACAGAATGGTCTGGCTTGGACAGAACTTTGAAAGACCATCCCATCCAATATCCCCCCATGGACCTGAACACCTTCCACTGGACCAGGCTGCTCCTGTTTTATTTTACTGTTTAGGACATAACCAGTATCTTCCTCAAAAAGAACTGCTTTCCAGAAGGAAAACATGTTGCATGTCCAGCTCCTCAGTGACTCTGAATTAAACCTCAGGGATAATGAAAATTTCTGGAAAACAATGAAGCATCAGTGAAAGCAATCCCAGGAAAGAGGGAAACCGCAGGATGAAAAAGGAAGGAAAGAAAAGCAACAAGAGATGTACTTTCTTTTGCTGTGTCTGAACACCAGCAGCAGAGCAAAATTAACTGGACAAATGTAGACAGACCAGCTAAATGTCTAAGTCCAGATCTTCATTCCATTCCCAACTTCCTGGAGCAACGTGATTGAATCATCTAAACTCATTTGAATGAAAACTGAAATCCAGAAGAACAGTCTCCCGTGGTACTGCCAAAGAAGCTTTTTCATACCCAGCAGTAAGGTAACAGCCTTCAGAGCCCTCCCTCAGCCCATGACAAACATAAATCTATTCAAAACACCCCCCAGCTTCGAATAAAGCAAAGCAACACAAGGGTTTGAACAGAAACTGCTTCAAACCAGAGGCACCTGCCATCAGCATCGCTACCATTCTGCAGGCATTTCCCAATTAACCTATAATCAGAATTCAAAACCGGCAGATTTACATGGCAGATCTTCCTTTCAAAGCAATTTTCCTTTGCTTTCTTACTCTGTTTTCCTTGCCTGTTCCACATTTTCATTGGCAGTACAAGAAAATGCAGTGAAATAAAACTTTACTTTAGAAAGGACCGAGATTGTCCTCTGCAGCACTGACAAGTTGATGCTGCTGCCCACAAGCTCTGCTCACCTTAGTGATGGGAGGGGGGCAAATGACACAACTCCAAAATTTTGAAGTGACATTTAAGCAGCAACTCTTGCATGTTTTAAAGTTTATGCACAATTGTTTTTTAATTTATTTTTTCCATTTCAGGCTTTGCTCCCTGCAATTAGATACTCCATGGGTTTTACCTTTATATAACCAAATACTTCAATTTTTTTTTAAAAAAAAATATCCAATAAACCACTCAAACTTATCCTGCCCCTACTGGAGTGGCTCATGTTTGGTACCCAACACTGAACTGAACTAAATGCAGTAGGCATGCCAAAAATCCCATAACCCTGGCACCATTCATATACTTTCCTCTCTGCTAAGAACAAATAAAGCAGAACATTACTGACACTACTGCAGAAGAATTAATAGGGCCTGAAAAAAAGTATAGTCTCAAAGAAGAGTGGAAATATTATTCCCAATTACAGTATTAGTTTATTTATATTTCTAAATAAAAAATAAACTTCATTAATGACCGAAATTTAAGTAACTTCATTAGTATGCTGATTTATCAGGTTCAATGAAAAACTTTTCTGGCATTCTTGGTTTTTTAAAAGGAAAAAAAAAATCCCGAATATCCAACCAAAACCCCAACCCAACCCCTAAGCAAAAACCACAGAAGCAGTGAGTATGTATGGGGAAAAAAAAGAAGAATACTCCTCCTAGGCAACCAAAATAACAATCTTTCCTGCTTGAGCCTTGTTTGACATAAGGCTCCTAAACACCTTTGGAAGATTAAAGTATCAATTGTTTTTACTAACTGAAAGTCAAATGCTGTATCCCTGTAGCTGGTGAAGAGGCAGTTTCGGGTCTCCTGCTACGTAATATGAAAACAACAATTACGTGAACAACTTAGTTTACATGACAGAAATAAACATGGGGAAAGCAATGTGCTAAAGCCAACAGTTAGAAGAAAGACAAGAGATCAGATTATGCTGCTCATTTAAAAGACATTGCTTTGTTTGGGGTTTTTGTGTAGTAGTTTGCACAAGTTAAGAGACTAACAGTGTTCAGAGACCAACACTGACATAGAGAAGCAGTAGGTCCTAATACTAAAACATTTTCTATTCAGATCACCCATAAGAACTTTTATTTGGCAGACCAAACAGAATACACAGGCTTTAATAAAAGCTTCTTTCATGCCTCTTTTCAGAGCCATATATGAATCTCTATTCCTAAGCTCATCACACAGGCTTGGCCTTACAGTTTGAAACCAAAGCACTCTGCCCACAAGGCACAGCAGAAGCCTTACCAGATCAGCACCAGCCTGAAGCAACACATCTGCCACATCTGTGTGTCCATTCTCACAGGCGTAGGTCAAAGCCGTATCTCCCGTCGCCGTCGTGGCATGAACATTAGCTCCTACAAACACAACATTTTCTTCATATTGGACATGTCCTTATAAAGTATTTCACATCAGATAAAAACAAAAATCTCTGACGACAGCTATATCCTACTGACCAACAACCTCCACAGTCCAAGGGCACTGCTCTCACGGCAAAAATTGCTCTCACAGTAAAAATACTCCAAGGAAAGGGGGTAAGCCAAGGCTTGGAAAAAGCATGACTGGCAATCTAAGCAGTTAAACCTATATGCTCACTTCTTCCTACAGTCCCTCTACAGCAAGAAGCATTTCAGTTGTTACAGCAAGTAAAAGGGAATCCAGACAGTTGTGCAGACTGTCCATTTGACTCAGAGCTGTATGCCAAGGGAAACCAGACAAAATGCACACCACTGAATCAGTATTAATACAACAAACCCATACACTTCTACAAATTTCCCTCATTCCCTTCTCTTTAAAATCATTTGCTTTAAAATCATTTTGTTGAAATAATTTGTCAAGCTTCATATACACCAGCTCTGTGAAAACTAAGCATGACTCTTGCTACGTAACACATTATTCTTAAAAAAAGAAATGCCAATGTGATTAGCCATTTCCTTATTTTTAAGGTGTGAGGTATAATTAGAGACTCCGTGATGCCAAAACAAGGCTCCTTAATCAACTTTCTCCACTATCAGCAGTGAAGTGCAAGCAGTGAGCATTCCAAGGGAGCTGGTGACAGGTGTCACATGCTGGTGTCACTGCACCAAGTGGCACAGTTGTTACTGTCCCTCGATGAGCAGGGAGCTTTACTTTCTAAAATTACAAATCCAGCCAATTTTATGCTTATTCTTAGAAAAGAGCATACAAATAAATCACCCTCCACAACAAGGAAGCTATCCCAAATACAGCTTTTTTCTTTATTATTTTAAGCAGAACACTTCAGACACTATCAACTTTATAGACTGAAAGATGAACCCTGAAGTATCATTTTACCCCAAACTCCAGCAAGATTTAATTTTTACTACTGTATAATGTAGCAGTAAAGCTCATTTATCAGGGAAATTCAGCACATTCCAGAATCTGTCTTGCACACTACTTCCCAGCACACCATTCCTAAAAAACTGGCTATTCAGGGAGACTGAATGCAGATAACCAGGCTTAGTCAAAGCTGGAGTAGCAAACAAAACCAAGCATTATCTGTATTAAAATTTTGTCCTAGATGCAGATAGTCGGAAACAATGTTTCTAATAAATGTGGATGCTGTCTAGATATGGAACAGGATCCAGTGCTCCAGGAGGCACTTTCCTCTGTTAACAGTATCAAACAATACTGAGGTGCAACATATGCTTTTTCCTTCTTGCTAAGTTATCTGAGAATATTGTCTCTTGTTACAACACTGCCACTATCAAAAGCCCAAGGATCTCCCAAATCATACAGAACACATCAAGTCTATGGTATCTGCGGGCTTGATCACTTGCTCTGAACACATACCTGCTGCCAGCAAGTATTTCACCAGTTCAAGATGACCCTCTTGAGCAGCTTCCATCAAAGGTGTGGAGCAACCAAGCTCTATATCAGCTCCTGCCTTAATAAGGAAGTCAGCGACTTCAGAGAAGCCTCCGCAGCACGCCAGGGTGAGGGCTGTTTCCTGCGTTTCTTCTGTCTGTGCGTTAATATTCGCCCCTGGGAAACAAAGCAGCCATGACTGACCTGGCCACACACCGCCTGGGAAGGTGAATGCCATCAAAGCCATCACCCCCGCAGCAGTTTGGGTGTTTGAGCTCTGCTAGGAGGGTACAGCAGTGAGCAGTGCCAGCCCCACGCCACGCCAGAGCAATCTGCACAGGACACCCGCTGGCGTGGGTCACACCGCGTCCCTCTGAGCGCTCCATCGCCACGGGATCTCACCTTGTGCCAGCAGCAAGGCCACCATCTCTTCGTGGCCTTCCCGGGCAGCTTCCATCAGAGGTGTGTAACCTTCATCATTAACCTCCTCCAGGTTGGCTCCCCGTTCGATCAGAAGCGCTGCCAACTCCACGTGCCCGCCGCAAGCGGCCAGAGTGAGCGGGGATTCGAAGGAATCCGCGGGCATGTTCACCTGGGCACCGCTGTCCAACAGCAAGCGTGCCACCTCCACGTGGCCGTCCTGCAAAAAAAGGGCAGCCCAGCAGTCAGACAGAACCGAAGTCACTTGTTGCTGTAGTTTTGCAACCACCCTCCTACTAGGCCTGAAAATGGATCCTGCAAAGACAGGGCCTTTTTACTTATGATGGTTTAATTATGACAGTTATGGTTTAATTATGACAGTCATGGTAATACTTGGACCTAACCAACATTTAGGTTTCCACCTACATCTAAGTCAGGTTTAAATGCATGAGTAAAAAAGAGCTAGATATTTGTCGGTGCTTTTATTTCTTGAGGGAAAAAGAGTTATGGCATAAGACTGAAATATCCAGCACAATCTTTGGGACACAACAGTACTCAAGACAGCAAACAAATGCCATTAGTAATAAACTCACTCCATGACTAAGCCTGAAAACAAGCATCGGATAAAAAGATTTTCTTATTCTTTGTAATAATAGTTGATTCATGACTTCTACAGACCAAAAAAAACCAAAAAAGCCCCAATTGGCAGCTTCTAGACCCTGGGAAAGATACTTGCAGAGAAAATGAAGTGGGCAACAAAAAGGCAGGTAACAGGAAGAGAGAAGACTTTAGAAAAACTCTTAAAGGTGACTGAAAAATGCCTTGGGATGAAGCCATAGAATAAGAGAATTAGGATTGCCAGAGCAGTCTGAGTCCTTACCAATCAAAGCACATAGATGTATCTGTCAGCTTCTCAAGAAAGCATTCTTAAACTTCTCCATTACTTGAAATAGACCAAGTACCTAACATCCACATTTCACTTAAGGCGTAGTTGGTAGAGAGCTACAACATCAGCAGAAGGGGAAAGCTTAAGTTGACCATGGAGCTGGTTGTATGGAACCTGAGATGGACAGCAATCAGGGGTGCACATTAAACACAGGCTGGCTAAAAGCCAACAGCCACCTCATTGAAGGCATTACCATAAGTGTGGCACTGTCCAGACCAAAACAAACTCTGAGGCACTTACAAAAGAATTGGTGATCAGAGACCAGACGCCTCAGCAACCTGTACCTGCTGCATTCCTTAGATGGAAAGAGATGAAGACTGGGAACAGTCACGACAATTTCGTGGAACAGCTCCCTTGTGCAAGGGTGCAGCTGAATGATAACAAGAAACAAATTCCTTGTTATGGAGCTGGGACTTCAAAGGCTCGTCTTCCTTTCTGCTGCTTTCAGAACATGTCAATACACACTCTAATGTCAGAACGCCTAGCCTGAAACACCTGAGAGCTGAAAACATGCAGGCAAACCTCACAACTCTCTCCCCCATGTGAGGTGCTTCACAGCCTCCAAGTCAAGCCAGCCCTTGGATTGTTTCACCAATACAAGGAAACTAAGAAAAAGCAAACACAAATCCCCATCTAAACAGAACAGTGGGCTGATTAACCTTTAGCCTGCAGTCATGCTGCAATCTCCTTTAGGTGACAGCATGCCCCCACTGTCCTTCTGAACTCCTTACTGGCACCAGGCTCTCCTACAGGGAAGGCTATTCAAGGATACAATTACCAGCTCACTGTCGGAAGGCTTGGACACAGCTCCCCACGTTACAACCTGACCTTGGTCGTTTGCATCATCACCTCACAACTGCACCGAAAGAACACTTGATCCTCCAGCTCAGCAGACTGGAGGAACGCTGCAGCCTATCTTGCAAGGATTACAGGCTGCTGGGAGAAAATTCAGTTTCCCTCTTTTTGCTGTGCTTCCTACGGAAACAAGGTCCCTGTTCTTTCTTCAAAGAAGTTCCCCAGCTTGAAGAAGAGAGAAAAGGTCACCCAAGGACTGCACAGAAATGGCTGCAGATATGCTGAGACAATAGCACACTCTTTATTAAGATGATGCTCTTGGATAGGGAAGTTTTTCCTCAATGGCTCCTTTGAAATTATGGGGACAGTTGCTAGAGAACTAAGGACTACATTATTTTTCAAAATAAAATGGTAGGTCAAAAGAAAAACCTCACGTCATTTACAGAAACCTAGAAGAGAGCAAGTCATCTCGCCATGCAAAACACTTCCTGCAGTGACGAACAGCCAATTGTAATGCATGAATCATTCAGCTCAGTGCACTTCTGGAAGGCTCATTCCACGATACCCTGAGAGACCTTATTTATAAAAACAAAGGTCAAAAACACACTGAAAAAAAACCCCAAACAAACCCCCAAATCAGCAACTTGTACTACTTCACTGCACTACAGCTCAGTCACCCCTACCCTTCGCACAGGGAGCATTTAGAACAACACATCACCCCCCAAAAATTAGAGTATTTTTTCCTTGTGAGTAGTTAGACTGAGAAGCTGGTGGGAGCTACAGCAAGCACTTTCTTGCAGTAACAACACACACATTCACTTGCAGCCCCCAAACAGCTTGTTACCCAAGGCTCACTCTATTTTATCACCTCCTGCATTCCTCTCTCCCTGAGGAGGGAGCAGTACAAACAAAGGTATTTACCATGCAGGCCTCCATCAGCGCCGTGTGCATCTCATCTGTTTTGTGTTCTTGATCAGCTCCGGCTTCAAGCAAAAAACGAACCATATCTAAATGGCCTTCAAATGAAACAGATCAAAATAAGTAAATAAGCATTTCACAACATCAACTTCTAGCAGTACAGACAACACACTTAATGAAATCATTCAGATTTTCACAGTTTGCTATTACAATCTTTACAGGTTATAACTGGCAAACCTGGGATTTTAAAGTACCCTTTGAAAAAATACCAATGCAAAGGAGTCAGCAGCCTTCAGAAAGCCTTTCCCAAAGATACTGCTCAGCTGTGAGATGAAGACAGACCTGTCTAATTCAGGTTTACACAAAGAACCTTTCCTTGTGACTTCAAGCTACAAAACTGTGCTTATTCCCTACTGAACTGTACAGTGATGGATCATTTAAGAATTCCAAGGCAGTATACAAGTGGGGGGATTACCTTGTAGGGATGGGTCCATTTAGATCTGAACTTAACTTTCAGCTTTTTAATAACACTCACAGACATATTTCTGGGAACTACGATACACACATTATATCACATTACCTGACACTATTTTTAAAAGCTTCTACTGAGCTTTACCAAAACTTGATTTCAACTCTATTACAGTTTGTATCATTTTAGAAATTCCCTCTTCTAAGTTTTTAGCCTCTTGATGAGCATTCTTCTCCAAGGGAAGACTTAGTCTTACATAAACTGACATGAAAACAATCAACCATCTTGTCAAAGATAATACAGGACATCTCTGTCATTCAAGGTTTTACATTCCATGACTCAATTAAGTTCTGGGTCAAAAGAAACAAGAATGATTCTCCAACATATTCAGAGGTACTATTACTGGAATTTCCCTGTAGGGAACTACCATATGCTGCAGGAAATCCATGACAAATCCAGATGCAAGTCCTCAGATAGGTTATACATAGTATGTATCCTCCAATCCTAACCACAGAGGCAAAGCCTAAAGTTACTGTGACAGTAATCCACATCCCTAGTTTCTATTTGTAGAAAAACAATTGTTGGAAAACAAACCGTAGAAGCACAGTGCACTGTTACTTTACACAGAAGTTTAAATAGCAAAATAAATTAAGTCAAAAGTCCCAAATACTTGAGAATTCACAGACATTCTCCCAAATTACACCGAAGGAAAAGAATCCAGTAATAATGGAGGCATTGCCACCCCATCAGATATTACAGAAACACACATTCCAACTTCGCATTTTCTGAAGAACCAACAGAGATGTTTTCAGAATTCACAGACAGTTGGTGAGGGAACTGGGAATGAAATAGGGAATGTGGTAGTGGGACAAAGAGAGAATTATGGTGTGCCAAAGCGTAAGTTTGGACATAGCCAGTTACAAATTTTCATCTGCAACATGTCAAACACGTCCACCACATCTGGACACAAACACAGACAATACCACTACACCACAGAGGAGCATTTCGTGACGTTGAGTTTAAAACCAAAATCCAGTTTTACAAAACCTTAGGAAGATATTCAAAGTATTGCTGAAAGTTTTAGTCAGATAAATCCTAGCAAATAGATTTAAACAAAAGTACAAAACAAGGCGAGAGACAATACCTTTATAGCATGCGAGTGTAAGTGCACTTTCTTTGAACTCGTTGGAGTGAGTGTTGATTCCTGCACCATATTCCAGCAATACTCTTGCAACCTCGACATGCCCTGCACTGGCTGCTTCCATCAGGGGGGTATGTCCGTTCTCATTGTGGTCTTCTATGTTAGCACCAGCTTTCAGTAGCACCTTCACTACGTCCACAAAGCCCCCAGCACAGGCGTACGTGAGAGCCGTGTTCCCTGCAGGGGAGAGTTTGCATGAGAGCCCTTTCCATCACCCACCCCTAACCCGGGGAAGGAGATCAGTGTTAACAGCTCTGAACAAAACCAAGCACATCAGCAGCAGCAGCCTTGCACCTCACAGCGTTACCCCAGCCCATCATTCCGGGCTGGGTATAAAAACCCAAATAACTGTAACATGAAAAGTTTTAATGCTGAGCCAGTGTTACAAATCAGGACTTTTTTAGTTTGAATCTTACGTTTCCTACTTTAGCACACAAAAATTGATCAAATAAACACACAAAAAGATCAATGAGTAATTTTCACTGTAGAGTTGGGGGGGGGTGTGTTTTTTTAGTTTTGTCTTTCTTTTTTTTTGCCTAAGATTGTATCCTGTAATTCATTGAAAAACTTCTACTGGCTGGCTGAGAATAAATTTATAATTTAAAACTCTGGTACTGTTAAGTGACAGACACTCACATATGGCTCATGTTTTAAACGCTACAGTCAATTTTAAGGTAAGTTTGCTTAACATGGCTAAACAGCAAGATAAGAGAATATCTCATAGTTTGGACACGACTTGTGTGAAAATTTGAACAAAGTTTAAGTTCTCTCTTAATAAACAGAATCCAAATGCAGGTAAATGCGAGGTTAGTTAAGCTGTGGTCAAGAACCAGCAATAAAGAGAACATTCAATGCTCTCAAAGAATTTTAACTCCTCTTTGGTAAAAAGAAACAGACAGAAATAACCAGTCTTGATGGGATGTGTCCCACGGTCATCTTACTGGGTAATTTTGGATTATACCAATGAGAAAAGATAAACTTCATGTCTTTTTCTTGTCTTCTAACACCAGAGTGATTGTCACAGGAACAGTGCTTTCCATTAGAATTTATATTAAAATCCATCTTTAATAATGGCCAGTTAAGACTCCAAACACATTCGCTACAGATCTGGTCTATTCCTAACAGTTCCTGTCACGTTTTCCTGTGAATGAAAGTGTTAGACCAAAACACAGATGTTCAGAAGAGCTGTGTGCCTTATGTGCCAGCCTTACTAACTGTGCTCCTGCTCCCCAGTTACCTGTGGAGGACTGTGCATTGACATCTGCACAATGGACAAGGAGGAGTTTAACGATATCCACGTAGCCTCCGCTGGCAGCTGCCATCAGGGGAGTGATGTCGCCCTTATTACCTCGATCTTCAACGTTGGCGTGCATGGCTAGTAGCACCTAGGGGAAAAGTTCACCACAGTGAGGAAATTGGAACACCAACCTTATGTTTTTAGCTCGGTGGGGTTCGTGGAACTGGTTCCCCAGCCTGCTGCCACAGCCCCTCGCAGCCCAGCCCGCGTGAAGCCCAGTGCCACCCCCAGGACCATCTACAGTTACTGCCTGCAGGGGCTCTGCTGGAGCAAATCCTGGGTTTCTGCTTTTGTTCGTATCTGTAAGTTCCAGTGAAATACTGACATTGTCAGAAGTCACAGGGCAACTCACTGACCAGAACGACAGCACAGGAACTGTCACCTGCAATAACGACCAGGGCACCCAGAGGTCAAGCTCACAGGTGAGAAGTTCTCTCCCTGTCCTCTGTTTTGGCACCAAAACATGAAGTTGGGCATTTCTGAGAACTATCACCTAAACATCTCAAAGCAGCTGCCCTTAGATACAGAAGCAATATAGCTCAAAATTAACAGAAATTAATGCACTGTTGATACAAATGTGATTTTAAAAAAAGGACTGTGTTAATGAGACATGAGCTTTTAGAATGCAACCAATTGCAGTATTTGGGTTTGCTGCTCTTTTAAATCCTTTTGCTTGGCAGAACAGCTGGACTGCATCTAGAACAATGCCAGAAAAGTAGATGCATCACAAAATACAGGATTCATTCCTCAGACAAGTCTCTTCAACCTAAAGGCATACATGACTGCATTTTCCATTAAAGAAACCCAAACAATAACTGGAAACTCACAATAAGCTGTATTCACTGATATTCTGTTGAAATAATGAAAAAATTGTAATAACCGTAACAGCTAAAACGTTTACCTATCAAAGAAGCCCCTCAGACAATGCTTCACAAATGTTTAGTTCTAATTGTATTTGTTACTTACTTGTGCCAATTCATAATATCCTGCTGAGCAAGCCAAGCAGAGCAGACTCTCCCCTTCTTCAGTATGTTCATTTACGCTTCGTCCTTCATCCAGCAGCTTCCTGACAGCATTTACATCCCCATCGGAGCATGCTTCTGCCAAACTGCGACTGCAAAATCAGGTACCACACAGTGAGCTCAAAATACACTGCAACAGGTGGGCAGCTCTCCTAGGCAAGGAGGAAGCTTTTAAGACTCTTGACTTCAGTGCTAAGCTTTACTCAAAGATACACCTCATATATATATGTAAGTGTTTATATATACACACATTATGGAGATAGACACTTTCCTTACTGTCTAAATTAGCTTGTTCTCATCAGTTGCTAACTCGTAATATGCTCTCAGTCCAGACCAGATGCAGAGAGGAGAGCTCAAAGCTGGTTTTTGTGGTGTTTGCAAGACAAGAGCAAACCTCACTGATGCTATTCCCGCTTTAGGGAATGCCAGACACACAGAGGCTGTGACCATGACAAACAGCTGACTGCAGGTGCCAAGGCAAATTCCTGGCACAGACAAAGCCAAAAAGTCAGCAGCCAAGTATCACAGAGACCACTAATATGAATACTGCAACCAGACAAACTTCTGTAATTAAGAGAGCAATCACCCACTCTTCTACAGCGAAGAACCTAACCTTCCTTGAATAAGAACTCAACTAAACAGAAAGAGCATCAGGCTAGAAAGTAACAGTATTTTGTACTTTTCTCTTACCCTGTGAGGCGGGACAGTAGCTACACTTTCAGCCGCAATACCTCTGCCTCTGCTAGCAGCAGAACGGCTCTATTACCAAGCACTAACTAGAAAATTAACTCAATTTGAAACAAAACCACATTCCACAGCTGGGGAAGCGGGGGTGGCCAGCACGTACTTGTCCACCTGTCCGTTGTTGTGATTGTTCTCGGCTCTCATCCGCGTCAGCGCAGCGGCCGCCTCGTCCAGCGCGCAGCTGACGGACGACGTCAGTCTCCGGAGAACCTCGGGATCTGCGAAGGCTTTGCCATCGGCAGTGGACAATTTACCAATTCCTTCAGTTCATCAGTCAGGTTAGTATGAAAGTCACACAAAAGAAATGCAAAGACACTGTTTTAGAGTTCAGCCACATGCACTATTAGTTAAAAATCATTTGCAAACATGCCAGATAATTAGCCACTTGAAACTAAACTATCTGCTAACATTTGCCCAAGACCTGAATATTTAACTAACTGTAATATAGCAGTAAAAACCCCTTATCTTTCAACTGGCAGCTTTGTTACTTGTCCTATAGTCTCAGTTCATGGCTTTGAAGAACTTTAAAAAACCCCAAAAACCATTATATTGGGGGAATAAGGGTAAATCCAGGCATTGAAGCCCAAAACCAGAAGTTTGGGAAACAAACTTGATCTATTATTTTCTGAATGTGAAGAAGTTTTCAACTTAAAACACTTATTACCCCTTTCCCACCCAAAACAAAGCAGACTGAGCTCTAATATGTCTTTTTTTAAAAGTAGGAAAAAGCTTTAAAGTCTATTAGTTTAAACTCCCAGTAATTTACCACTCCAAACTGCCCAGCTCTAGCTACAGGAACAAAAGTTACCAAATGAAATCTCAACTATTTTAAATATACTTGAAATCAATGCCTCTCCTTCACAGACATAACACAGTAGAAATGCTTAGATTCAAGGAACTTTCTTAACAGTTTCTGGTTTTGTACCAGTTTCTTTGCTCGGGTTTTACTCCACACAGGTTTTACTCCTTATAGTTCAGCACAGCCTATCTAAAATGTGCAAACAATCACTGCAGTGTGGGCAGGGCTTTTATCTTTATGTACAAATAGCACAAACACCTCCGAGCCATCCACGAAAAAACTCAAATGTAAATCAATCAATTGCATGTGCTACAAAATACAAATGGTTACTGGTTTATAGGTCAGCCACCTTCATCAGTCATGAATCAGTAACTTTTCAATTCCCTAGCTGTTAAAAAGGGTCCAGTTAGACACAAACCTCTGGAAATAAGGCACCTTATCCCTCAGAAGATTTGCTATTTGGTACGTGCATATCTCTGCAGGTTTGATTTACACCACATTTCCCACAACTCAACTTGTAATTATTACAGAATAAATTGTATTTTAAGTTTGAATGTTGTCTTCAGACGACGCATTTCCCCAGTTTGAGAGCATCCAATTTGCTTCTGGATAATGTAAGAATCAATACTCACCAGATTTCTCCACCCTAAACCTCTTTATGCCAGCACACACCAGGCACGCTGTGTGACGCTACCCTGCGTGGCTGGTGCAGCGCTCCGAGTGCTGGCTGACAGCACTGGAACGTGGTGCTGCTGGAAATGATGGAAAATCCCTCTCCTGCCACTGAGACAGACACCTCCCCTGGGGTGCAGCAGTTTACCTGGCCGATGGAAATGAGCAATGAAGGTTCAGGGAGCTGCTGAAGAGACTTGTGCACCTCCTCCCTGGCTCCAGCACCCTGCATCTCGATCCCTTCAGCATTGTCAAGGGGCTACGAAAACCAATTTATAACTAATTACCCGCTCCGCGATGAAGTCAAAAACCACACCTCGATCTGTCTGGGTTGGAAGCCTGGCTAGTCCAGAGCAATCTGAGCACAGAATGAGGGGCCATGGACACTTGGAGGCCACATGCCCCCTTCTACCTCCAAACTGTCGAGGCCATCACCCCATGGCCATTGCTGTTAAATACAGGAGGTTATAAACAAGCCTCAAACGCCACAGCTCACGCCTCATGTATTCGTGCAAGCTGAATTTGCTGCTGGTGTAAAGGGGTTGGAAGCCCTGTCATCTCTGCAGCTGGAGCAGGTGGGACAGCGGGGGACAGTCACTGCAAAACGGGGTCGGGACATCAATTTAGTACCAAACACACCAAGAAAGTGACAGTTTTTACACAGCTCTGCTCTCCCAGGAGGGCTCACAGAGTAACTGCTGAGATGTTTACACTAGCTATTTCTGGTGGCAGTGCTGGCTTACGCTGCCTTGCAGTGTACATAAAGCACTGCTGAAGGAAAGACAAAGAATGAAGTCTTCACAACTCAGCACTGAGGCCTCATGTGGGACTGCTGCAACCAAAGCTGAACGTCGTGGTAAACAACGTGGAAAAGTACTCCAGAGAAATCCACAGGACACCTGAGCAAAGACTAAAAATGCGCAGATTTAGCTTACAAGGAGCAACACAACTGCAGTTTCCCTTCACTTTAAAAGGGTCTGATCAAAGGAGCTGTTTACAGCTCTACTGTTGACAAAAGAAGTGGAAAATACGCAGTCCAGCCAAAAGAAACCAACCCAAAAAACTACGAGAACACCACCACCAAAACCCCACACAACCCAAAAGCCAAAGTGACCTGGCTATCTGCAACTACACTGGATATCTCCATCACTTCAGCTCACCGAGGCAGCAGAACTGACAGGTTGCCTGGACAAGCAGGACCTACACTCGATACCCTCTCTGTTTGAAAAGTTTGTTGTGGCATTCATACCTGGGATTTCTGAAGGCAGAAGTCACACCACAGATCTCCTGTGCCCGGTAAAGACAAATGAACTCCACCCACTACAGCTCTCCTATTCCAGAGTATCTGTTTCCATGGATTACAGCTGCTGGTCTCCTGGAGGACTCACTGCCTCTTCCCTCTGGACAGTCAAGCACACTTACAGCTCGCTCCAGTTTCCGACTTTGTCCCAAAAATCCGAGCTATAACCACACCAAAGCCTTTCAGAGGGTAAGTGGAAGATGCCTTTTATTTACCTCACCAGCTAGAGCTCAACCCAGGTGCCACCCCCAGCTCTTAATTTCATACTTTTATATTGCACATGCCAAAACTAATCAATAGCCACAGAAGACACTGGAGCAGACATTTGTTTGGCTGGCTGGAGTCAAAGGGAGACAGACTACAAGAATTACCACTGCAGACACCCATTCATTCACTCCCCTTTTGCACATTATACTCAATAATTTACTATATAATAACAATTTGAAGTTTTTATTTTGCTATGATTTAGGATGACTATGCCAGAATCTCAATGCTGTAATGCTCATGTGTCGTTTAATCTTCAATTTACTTAATTTTGTGCCCAAACCACTTGTTCTTGTGTCACTCTCATACACACAGGAACTCCAGCAGTCTGATTTATGTGCAGAATCTGGGCCAAAATTCTTCTTGCCTCCTCCCCTCCAACAAATACTGAAAGCATCCTCAGGACCATTCTATGCACTCTTGCACTAGAGTGATCAGAATTTCTCACATTATTAGAGGCTCTCTAATATGTTACTACTCTGACACTAACTGAGCCCAGGGTCTGGCATTCTGTACTTCCTGGAATATTACACACAAGCCTTTATAGAGGCCATCCTTCCCATCTTTTCATGGACTGATCACTGTTGCAGGTTTATGTCTGAAAAAAGAATATGGGACCCATTGTTTTTTATTGAGAACAGTCCACAGTCATTAATTGTACGGAGAGGGTGATGTTTCTAATGCAAAGTTACAGTTTAACACTAAAATTATGAAAAGTGTGTTTTTAAGCAAGCCAAAAGGAAGTGCCTTCATCCAATGGGAGCTGCCATGCAAAGACCAACAAGGTGAATTCAAAATTCGCTTGGATAGAATTACTGTAAAGCCTTGTGCCTTCTATCATCCTAAGAACAGTGGCCCTAAAAGTCACTATTTAAAGATATTCCTGAACAACAGACAACTGAAAGAATAGAGAGTGGAGAGACTTTCACCTGTACTGTGATGTTCCTGCTTTTCAGGGCCACTGCAGGGCCCACAGAGCCAGACATCTTCGCATCTTCTGTAGCAGGCAGGTCTTCATCTGAACACCTGCTGCTGGAGCCACGTGCCAGCTGCTCACAAAGCCTGCCAGGAACAAGGCCAGCAGCACGACCCAGCAATGGAAGAGGGAGATGGCTGAACTCGGGGCCAGATAATGCCAGATGTTCCACACCTTCATGCCGTATTACTGAACTATTTAAATTAGCCTGAAGTTGATTACAGAGGTGTATTAGAACAAGGAACTCACCTTTCAAGGGAAAAGCTTGCTCATCAGATACACACCTACGCTCCTATAACCAACACTCCAATTTCCTTGTTGACTTTCAGCCTCATCAGGGTATTCCCACCTTGTAACTAGCAAGGTTAGAGTTTTAAGGTAACCTGAAATGATCCAGTAAGTTCTCAGGGTGATCTGAGTTTAATAAGTCAGAGATGGAGAAAAAAATGAAACACCAACAGGTTTGTGCCTTTGGAAAACACAATTAAGTTCCTCATAGGACACACAACTGGTGTCAACATATATTTCTAACTTCAAAGGAGACTGCTCCAAAAAGATCAACATATCCAAGAGTAAGAGGTAATGTCCAACAATCCTCACAAAGCCCTGCAGATTCAGTGGTGATCGTGTGCTTTCCCTGTCAGTTCCAGCACACTGCACGTTCTAACACACACTGGAGGACATTTACTTGTAACACGTCCAATTTATGACCTCATGTTCATCACAAAGTCTAAGCCAAGTTCAGTTCGTACAGAATCAGCTGGGGGTCCTTAAGGGCTTACACACCCCAAAGACAGGTTGTGATGGAAATGTGGACAGCTTTAAAAGCCCAAAAGAAGAACAAAATGAGAATCATGGCCCAGAAATGTGTCTCTTATCTTTTTAACAGTATGTCAGGAATCTGCTCTAATCTGTCTGGTATACAAGTAGCACCTCAAACAAGGTGAAGTGGGTTGAAGGAAGGAGAGGGTGGGGACTTTGTTTTGGGTTCTTTACTGGAATCTCCATTCAGAGGAATTGAGAAGTTCTAGACTGTCCAAAGCCACAGCCTTGTGCCAACAAGCAGCGGCCCCACCAGAGCAGTATTAACTCCAGCACATCACAGAGCTGGTACAAGACAAGGAGGAAACGAGCAGAACTGAACACACGCTTTCTGTAAGGTCTCAGCTGACTAACTGCCCGCGTAACTAACAAAAAAGCGTGCACTTGGCTCCTCTCTGATGATGCCTAAATATTTTCCCAAACACAATTTCATATTATATCAGTTTCAAAGCCAGTAAACCAAAGAATAGCATCTTCTGTTTGCTTGTAAAGAGCAGTCCAAAGCCAAGCAAACCAAAAGGAACAGTCATTTGCAAGTTTCACTGCGTTAAGATGTCTAATTTGCAGCATCAGAATAAGGGACATAAATATATTTACAATTTTTTGAATATATTTTAAAAATTTACATGTAGCTTGTTGTATGCTGATTGCTCAGACTAAAGTCCTCAAGGCAAAAGCCACATGTTGAGTAGTGCTCTATGGGTAAAGAAATTAGAAAATACTAACAATTCATTCTAGGGTACTCATCTTCTAAAATTCTTATGCTTTTAAAAGCTTTCAGATGAAGTGTTGTTAAAAAAGCCTAAAGAACATCAGAGTTACAGGGAAAGTCTACTTGTAGTATAAGAAAAATAACTGTTAAGTGAGAGTATAGCCTGAGCAATGCCATTTGGGATTTTCAGGTAAGCATTTTATTTTGGAGAAAAACATTATCCAGAATGCTTCTCCTTTTTTCAGTGGATCATTTCAACACTACTATTCCCAGGCATGGAACAGCAGAGATTTGATATGGTAGGGATTCTTTTAGCTTTGTTTTCTAAAACACTAAAAAAACTACATGGAGGCTTTCGGTCTTTCCAAGCCAAGCGCATGCCTTTGGAATCACTACCACTGAAAAATCAGAGTTATGGTCTGATCTCCACTCAGCTCCAGTGCAATGAAAATTCACTGTACCTCCACCAGCCCTGGTGTGGCTGAACTTCACACGAGACCACATCCTTTTATACACATGTGATACAAATTTTCACAGTAAAACTATTCTCCTGTTTCACCATGGCACAAACAGAACTCACTGGGCGCAATTTTTATTTTTCTTCTTCTCAACTAGTATTTGGACACGCTAAATAAAACTCGTTTAGCATGAAATTAAGAGCTACAGCTTGAGGGGTTTTTTTTTATTATTAATTAGCATTTTACAATATTTCATGTGCCACCATCACAGTTCCCCATAGACTTCAAGAGCAGCTGAGTTCTCAATTGCTACAAATCATATTCCTGACAGTAAACTGTGACACTCAAAATTGACACTTTCAGTGCAATCTGAAAAATCATGTTCAGATCATCTGCTAAGTATTTTCTGGCAAAAGCAGAAATTTATTCCTCTGGACCATATTTCATGGTCCTTATCTCAAAATATCCCTTTTTCACAAATCCACACTCTTAAACATAATAGCAAATCACCCACAATATCCACCGGCAATAGTCGCAAGTGAAAGGGGATGCCTGAAAAAACCTGAAAGGCCATTACAACACACACATACCTTTGGAGAAAACGTCCCCTAATCCCAGCTTCCAATTTTCACTTACTTGACACTACAAACTCTTAATATTACACTTGCATTTACATCTATTTCAATGCACTTGTCGGAACAGGAGCCAGCAATCTTCGCCACATTCTCTCCACTTTCCAGCATGGCAGCTGGAGCAGCAAGATTTTCCTTTTCCAGAATCAAAAGCCAGGAAGTACTTCTCCAGCTACAATTAGTTCTTACTGTTATTTCAGAAACATTTTGATGGCAAGGGTTCCTTTTTGAGATCATCTCCTTTTACATCAGTGTCCTCAAATATCTCAAACTCTGAAAACTAATTTTAAATTCCACGCAAATACAAATCCTTGATTAACTAGTCAATATTCATTAACATTTATTTTGAGAAATTAGATGCGTTAGGTTTCAATTTAGAAATTCAGATTTCAATTTAGTCTCACGTCACTTCAATAAGGGTTACCTAGTCAGGGAATTCATTACCTCAGCCATCAACTTCCACTTTTAGTAAAGCTTGGAAACCCAGTAAGCAAATTCAGCAATGAAAACCAGCTCTACATGGTCTTACAGATGTTTCTAGAAAAATCCCAATCTTCCCCAAGACTCTGCAATTTCTTTTAATTCCTCTCCACCAACCCAATCCACCCCCTTCCTTTGTTTTCAGAATGCAAGGAAGAATACAGGTGTTTGACAGATAGGGAATACCAGACATATTTTAGCTTAGAATACTGAAATAAATGTTTGGTTTAAACCTTGTAGCAGAGATTTGTTACCGTATGAGAGGTCAAATAGGACAGAATAATACCAGAAAAATTATCCACATAACCACCTCCTCAATACTCCTCATTCCCTGACCATGCCAGACTTTGCTACAGCAGAACTCACAATTTTTCTGTCAGTTTGGTTTTTTCCAAGCTTTCATTAAGCACCCATTTTCTTCCAGGTACGAACATTAAGTTACCTTTTCCAAAGCTAAAATAACATGAGCTTTTCTGTGCCATTGGCCACTTCCAGAAGGATGACCTTGTGCTCCTCCTCTCCCCGTGTTTCCCCAGGCACTCCCAGCACCTCACTGCCCTCACACTGGGATAAAGAAGAGGGAGTTTTCTCTCAGCACAGCAAGATAAAACTCCCAGCACCTCACTGCCCTCACACTGGGATAAAGAAGAGGGAGTTTTCTCTCAGCACAGCAAGATAAGGCTGACCAGCAAAAGTTCTTTCCAGGCACCACCAGAACTGGTAAGAGGAGAGAAAACCATGCAGGAACAGCAGATTGCTGCCTGTGACAGCTACCAGCCACTAAACCACCTTATCCACCTCAGGCACCTTCCCCCCCTCATTCACAGTGTCTGCTCCAAACGTTTGTTTCCTAATCCAGGATCTTTCTAAAGAAATTCAACCTTTCAATTTTTCAAGATTTTGTTTCTATTAAATCTCTATCCAAGAAACATTTCCCTTACTACAAGGCAACAAGTTCCCAGATGCAACCCTCAACACTGCCGATTCCTTAGAGGAACCATGCCACACTCAACACATCATCACGATATGTGCATAAAATCGTGCTGATCACTCAACCAAATGCACTCTGATCCCATACATATTGCATGTAGTTTATATGGAATCATGAATTACTCAGGTGTCATGATTACAGATGTACTCCAGCAGCAGCAAACAGCTTTTCCACCCATCTCACTGCAGGTGAGCATCTGGGAGAGAACTCCGACTCTTGGGTTACTTTGTGTTTTAAAGCAGCAGCTACAATCAGGACAGAAGCAATATCACACTGAAAACAATTGCCAGTTCTGTCTGAGAATAACAGCTGTTTCTACCAGCTCCAGTAATTTGTTTGGGTTAGTTCTGGTTTGGTTTTTGTTTTTTTAATGAAAAAAACACTCTTCCCCATTGGCAACTAAGACCTTCTTCCCAACTTGTTATTGATTGTAAGAAAATGTAAGATTTGAGAAAAATATTTAAAACACAATAGTAACTTTAATTCAAATTATAAAGGAAAATAATGGGATTAAACAGTGGTTTATAAACACCTACATGAGTCTGAAAAACCTGAATTTGTTTTGGTGCTTTGCTGGGATTAAATGGGAGTTACTGGATATCACAGTTAAATAGGAGCTTAGCACTTCATTTTAAAATTTTTTTGAATGACCAAGTCAGGGATTTTTTTTTTAGCTGTTTTTTTTTTCCCACCCTTAACACAGATAAAAGCCAGCAATACACACCCAGAATGATTTGCCACAGCAGCAAAACCACAGCAAACTACTTGGGTGCCCAATGCCTTTTCTCTTGCCAGTCTTCTCTTCCCTCCCTTGCTATCTCCTCCTGCAACGATCCCACCACACCTTCCCCAGCGCCGCAGCACCAGCGAGTATTCAACTCCATTTATACTTATAGACTTAAAACAAATGCTCTGCTGGCTGCATCCCGCCTGCCAGCCTTGCTGTGATTAGCTAAGGGAAAACTTCAGCCACGGGCGGAATTGTTCGCCCGGCTTTGTTTGGCTTTGAACTGGACACAGTTAAACGGCAGCGTCAGCACATCTCCAGAGCCGGGCAGTCACCTGCTCCCAGCCTGCCCGGCAGAGCGTGAGCACACGCACCCCCGCACACCCCAGCACACCCCGGCACATCCCGGCACACCCCAGCACACCCCCGCACATCCCAGCGCAGCCCGGGACACCCCAGCACACCCCGGCACATCCCGGCACACCCCAGCACACCCCCGCACATCCCAGCGCAGCCCGGGACACCCCAGCACACCCCGGCACATCCCGGCACACCCCAGCACACCCCCGCACATCCCAGCGCAGCCCGGGACACCCCAGCACACCCCGGCACATCCCGGCACACCCCAGCACACCCCCGCACATCCCAGCGCAGCCCGGGACACCCCAGCACAGTCCAGGACACCCCAGCACAGCTCAGGACAGCCCAGCACACTCCAGTACATCCCAGCACACCCCAGGACACTGCAGTACATCCCAGCACATCTCAGCACACTCCAGCACATCCCAGGACACCCCAGCACAGCTCAGGACAGCCCAGCACACTCCAGCACACCCCAGCACACCCCAGCACAGCCCAGCACAGCCCAGCACAGCCCAGCACAGCCCAGCACAGCCCAGCACAGCCCAGCACAGCCCAGCACAGCCCAGCACAGCCCAGCACAGCCCAGCACAGCCCAGCACAGCCCAGCACAGCCCAGCTCATCCCAGCACAGTCCAGCAGACTCCAGCACACTCCAGCACAGCCCAGGACACCCCAGCACACCCCAGCACAGCCCAGCACACCCCAGCACACCCCAGCACACCCCAGCACATCCCAGCACACCCCAGCGCACCCCCGAGCATGGGGAGCTGCCGTCACCCACCCAAAATCCCAGGAGCTCCGCTCAAATTCCGAGCTTTGGGCATCAGCTCGGACACTCCTGTAAGTCAAGGAACCATCCAGGCTAGAGACTGAGAAGAAAGAATCTGATTTCTTCTGGGTGCTTATTCAAAGTAGTTTTAAATGCCCAAGTCATTCTTGGAGAATTTCAGCTAAGATTGTAGTCTGTACAATATTTACCCACACAACTAGAAAGGTGGCCGGCAACTTGGTAAATGATCCAGAAGCAGAAATTGTGACCTCTGGAAGAAAGCGACACATTTTTCACTTTGTGCCATCCAATATGGAAAAATGTACACAGTTTGTTTAATTATTTTACAGAAAAATATCACCGCTAATGGTTGGCAATTTTTCTTTGTTTCCTGGTTCTTCCTTTCATGCCTTATCAGAGAGAACTATTTTCTCTATTTTCTATACTATTTTCTCTATTTTCTAACTATTTTCTCGTTTCAAATCTGACAATTGCTTGGCTCCAAGAATCTGAAAGATACATGTCAAAGAGCTGAGACTGCTACTGAAACATGGGAAAGAGGAACATGGAAATGGCACCATCCACTGTGGGAGGGTAAGGAGCAAAGAAAAACCTCACATATCCCTGAGAAACATCAAGAGAAGACAAAAAATATTCACACCGAGAAACGT
This sequence comes from Callaeas wilsoni, assembly GCA_013398955.1. Lineage (NCBI taxonomy): Eukaryota > Metazoa > Chordata > Aves > Passeriformes > Callaeidae > Callaeas > Callaeas wilsoni. The sequence goes on along the minus strand of VWPU01011446.1, from coordinate 24,924 downwards.
GCACAGAATTCCTGTTCTTGACTTGTAGCATTCTAACTCAGCCCAATATTTCATGTCTCATCCTCTTTAGGGCTTGTGTCCCTTGAAAACAAGTTACTTTACAGACACTCCCACCTATTTCGTGGGACAAGGAGAAGAGAGAGGAATTACTTTCTGCTCTTTGAGTAACCTCAGGCTTATGAAGGGAAAGTATCACACCTCTGTGGAGACTGACTCCAGGATATGACCCCCCTGCACAACAGAGATGCAGGAAGGCAAGAACTCAAGTAACCTTTGAGTGCTATTTATAGTCAAATGGCCCACTTGAACTCTTCTCAAACTTTCTGGCAGTCAGTGGGAAACTGAGCCCCAATGGGCTGTAATTGCCTTCCTGAATCAGAAAGCAGCTCTGACTCAGTACAGTACTCAGTGACCATCTGGGAAAAAACCATTTGAAAATACTACTACGTTTTCATTGCTCCTAGATCAAAGTGAGTGCCAGTAACATCACTGACCAAACTCAGAAGCCCACTTTTAGCCTCCTCAGTTTATGCCAATTATGTATGGCAAACCAAGCCAAAACACTGAGTATTTTCACAGACTGAACAATTGCACCACTTCTTTAAAAAAACGATCACCATACTATAATGATGTATAACACAGAAGAGTGTATAAATTCATGATTCAAACTGAACATTTGAGAAACTCTTCATAAAACCCTCTCCTCTACCTAAAATGATCCACAGCCTTTCAGTGTACCGTCATCATTACACACATGCGGCATAACAAAAGATCCTGAAAGTAAGACCTTTGAGAATGCCACAGTAGATCGGAGTACCAAACCAGCAAAAATCAGGATACCACAGTCTTCAGAAAGAAAATACAGAATTTATTTTACCATGACCCAACCTGAAGAAAGAACACACCCATCCACTATTAACATCCCTCAACAAGAACAGCCCGGGAGGACTCATCCCATTTTTTATTTTTTGCAGCATCCTCTTGCAGTTTTAACAACAAAAGGGTAAGAGATGCACTTTCACCCAGGTTCATGTGTCTGAAGCTCTGGTGCTTCAGATGGGAGCTTTTGTCCATCAGAGGTCACAGAATCCAACACGTGGCACCACACAGAACAAGTTTTACTGAGCTTCCTCAGAGCACAATGCTGAGAGAAACCATAACAAGCATGAATCCACTGGAGGGAGTTGCTTCTAATAGCGAGGATGGAAAAGTCCAGCCAATTAAGGTTCTACCAAAGCAAATTTCTTTCACTGTTTCCTCCAGGTCTTTGCTTTTAATCTGTGTAAAACCTAAAACAAAATTGTTCTACCTGTTGCTGTATCTCTGCAGCTGGGGAGGATCAGGCACTGGGTGTGCTTGCTGTAAGTGAAGGCTAATAGCCAAAAGCACAGCACAGTGCAAGTTTATCCTCTTTTCATTAGCAAATCTTCCTACTTTCCCTCTAGAGACTTCCAAAACATGCTGCTTACTTGGTTTTGGCTATATTAGACAAAGCCAGCTGGAAGTCAGGCCAGGTTGGTAAGAACATTCTTGCTGTGGTCTTCCTCTGCTACTCAAAAGCCAACTAATTCTTTGAAAGACACAATTTTAGCTTTTATAATGACTCTGAGTTGAGGAGTTTTTTTAAAGGTCATATTCAAACATGAGTGTCAGGAAAAAAATATATACACAGGAATAGTCAACTGCACACACAGGAATAATCAAATGCACAAACATGGAATAATGTACAACAGTTCTTCAGAAAAGCAGTGGTAGATGTAAAGTTAAATTCAACTTGCAAGCCAAAGGCAAAAGGCAGACAACAAATGGAGATGTATAAACAAAAGCACAGCTTGCAGGACAGATGAAATAACACTCCTCTCTCCATGCATCAACAGAGCTCAGCTTCAGTGACACAACTCATTTGGGGCATAAAGTTATGAAGGACAGAGATCACGTACAGAGACTCCAGAGGAGAGCAAGAGCAGATGAAAGGCTAAAGAACATGAGTTAAGGGCAGAGAAAGGTTTGATGTTACTCAGCCAAAAAAAAAAAAAAAAAAAAGAGATAACTGAGGGTGATATCACTCTGCAAGTCAGCTCTGAGAGTGGCTGCACTAGAAAAGGGAACACTGAACCTGGAGAGATGCATTAAACAAGCAGTCAAAGCCACCAAAAACCACCAACTGCTTTACTACATCTTTCTTCCTTCCCTCACAAAGCTCTTCCAAAGGAAGCAGCTCAGGGCTCCCTTCACCCTTGAGTTACATATTTCAGTACATAACACTGAGGACTGGCAGTCTAAAAAATCTTCTCATCCCAAGGACTGCAGCGGGCTTGGCACGCTGTGGAGCTTCCAGCACTGGAGATAATCTGTCTAAGCAGCTCCTAAAGCCACCCATCAGGAATGGCACAAGCACAGCTGAATTTGACTGGGGAGAAGGAAGAGAAGAAGATAAAACTGAATCTACCGAGACTTTCTCAGCCAAGTTTTTGAAGAACTTTTACGAAGCTGTACAGAATTTGAGAGAAAGGTGATGCCTAAATGACAAGTTAACAATTCTTGGTTTGAAGGCAAGCTTTGTCACACAGAGGGAAAAGTCCCTGAAGAACTGCACAGTGCATTTTGTTCCCACAGCAACTACTTTCCTGATGGATACAACCAGGATAACTTTATGCAATGCAATAATTTTTTTTTTAACATATCCTAGTATGCATTGAATCTTCAAGTATTTAAATAATTCATATTCAGAAAGAATATCACCTGCCTTTCTGTGCAGTTTAGTGTACTACAGCTCATTTTAAATCTAGAGAATTAAGTTCTTAGCTTTCAAAGTAAGGTCTGTAAAACAGCACGAAATAATTTATAGCAGAAAATGAAGATGCTCATACCCCACTGCAAAAAAAGCCACTTGTTTCCATAAGCAGAATCCATGATGACTGGCAGTATATTTCACATATTTTGTTTTTCATTAATCTGGTGAACATTAGCTTGACTTTCTAGAAATAAGCAGAACTTAATAATTTGTGCTATGCATATACTATATTACCATTCGTTTTCTTAGAGAAATGCTCATAAGTACTTCCTAAAATATCCAACAATATACAACGTGTTACACTGCAAAGTATTGATGACTCAGTAAATCTGTTACTTCTGACACTTTAAAAGACCCCAAATATTTGATGAGAGTATAAAACTGACAGAGGTGTTACACACCAGGAGCTCAGGTAGCTCCTCTCAGGTGTCCCCAGACACTCATGGCACACGACCCAGACTGTTTTGGCAGCGACCAGCCCTGCTCCAATGCCATGACTCCTCACAGGACACTTCCCTCAGCTCCAGGAGGAGTGGCTCCACATCCGGACTACCAACCTGATTTACCAGTTAGTCCAGTATGGAGATAAGTGGCTGGCACTGGTTACTGCCACCACACTTGAATATTAAGCTACAGAACATTAAAAAAAAAAAAAAAATCCCAAAAAAGGAAATCTGATAGACTGATTCAGATCCAATCATCTGCACACCCCAAAGCATCCAGCCAATATTCAAACTCTCGTTTGAACACTTCTAAACTCTGATTTGATCACCATGTACTAAGGAAACTACATGACTGACAGATGCAGACAACAATAAAAAAAGCAAACATAGTTTTCGAGTCAGTATAATTGAGGTTTTTTAATAAACTACTAAGGCTCTTCTTGCAGGAGATATAAGCAATTGATTGAGGCTTGTCTACCTCCTCACTCTCAGGAGAAGAGTTACATCCAGGTGAACTCCAACTTCTAAGAGCAACTGCTTCAGTTCCCACAGTTCCCATCTTGGCTCCTGTCCCTGCCAGCATCCCAAGGACAGCACAACAGCAGAGCCTTCTGCTGAGAGAGGAGGCAGAGGCACAGACCAAGGAGAGCAGCTCAGTACCAGGGACATCCCTTCTCAGCTCAGGCACTCCACAGCACTGTCAATAAAGCACTGCTGCTTTTCTGCTGCCCAAACATTCCTTTTGGCTGAGGTTACTCCAAGCACTACTATAGGAAGAAGTCCTGAAATCAATACTGAATGGAAAAAAGAAGTTTTTAACCAGCAATAATATGTTCCCCATATTGGAACGAGAGAGCAAAGGGTGTTTTATCTTACAAAAGAATCCAACTTGCATGAAAAATCAAATAGAGCAGAAGGAAAAGAGAAAGGAGAAGTCGAGTTAATAAAAACTATATCCAGGACTGAAAAAAATCTTGTTAAAAGGAGGACTGCACAAATTGTTTATGGTACAATCATGAAGAACTCGCTGATTGCTCATGATTACCTCTGAGATACCACAGATACATGTAAATATGTAGGCAACTTCAGAGATTGAGAAGAACCCTGGCCAATTTTTATACTTCACAAAATCAAACTGGTAACTTTTTGTCTCATCTCTTCCCACTCCCCATCCCCTCTGGAGAAAGGTTAAAATCATCTTCGCCAGAGAACTCCAAAAGTATAGCTTTCAGAGCTGGTAAGGTAACTTAGCCATCTGATACCTAAAGGCAGCAATTTAAGTGTTATGACAATGAGACTGTTCTTCACAGCAAAATCCATCTGGAAAACAGCTAAAAAATATGAAGCTGATACATTTAACACACTGTCAAAGCACGGAAGTTAATTTGACTAAGAGCAGGATTAGACTAGACTTTTTCTAATCTAAAAGCCTACTAGACTAGAAAAAAAATATTTAAACCATGCAAAATCTCGGAGAAATATAATATTAATAAGTCAATTACATGCACACAATTCAGTTTATCCAACTTACTAAAAGCACAACAAATCTGTACGTGTCACATACCATATATTCCTTCCCACTCTGAATCTTTAGACGGTGAAGAAAGAAAATGAGTAAGTCATTGTAATGTGCCAATATCTCGAAAGGCAGAAGCTTTCCATTTAACAAGACAGTGGTGATTTCAGTGGCAGGGCAGCTTTGATGTCTAAAGAAACCCCTACAATGAAGCCTGTTCAAACTGTCCTAGTGAAAACTGTTTCCATTATTTGGTTTGTATACCATATCCATATAACACCAAGTATTTTAAATCAGATTAAATTATGGTGAAAAGCCTTTTTTGGTTTACAATCAAAGTAACTGGACTAAAGTATGATTTTGACCACTTTGAAGGAGGCTAAACACACTTCAAATTCGATATTGCAACATTTTTACAACGAAGTTACATCTTCACTCAAATTCCAGCAATCCACTCTGATTGCCCCCAAAAAAGACCCTACTTCTCTTTATTTCATATCATCAACACAGATCTAGATATGCATTTGCTGTATTCCACAAGCACACAGGTGCAACTGATAAATTGAGAAACATGAATCTGGTTTCTGCAGACCTCCACTTCTATAGTTTCAAGTGGAGCTTGGACAATCCTTCGGACATTAAGTTTCTACAGCCTACCTTCACTTAAATCACAGCTTAGTCACTCATCAGCCCTATGAAAAGAAGCACCAAGTCCACGCATGAATGTTATTCATCATAAATAACATGATCAAAGAACTTCTCTAGCCCAGTCTCTGACACTTTCCAAGGGTTCCCTCGGATGCAGGATGAAAGCAAGCTGTGCCTCTCTGGCACTGTTCTTTTACACCACAGCTCACTCCGCAGCAACCCTTGTTGTTAGTGAATAATGAAGGGGTTTGGTCACATCGCAAGAAAAAAAACAAAACAAACCAGGTTTGGTCAATAGGTTGGCAAGTGAGTAAACAGGAATACACATACACAGAGGAAAGCACTCAATTTCACAACTGCTGAATCTACTCTAACCTTTCAGTTTATCCTAAAGCAGGGAGATCTCACCTGGGCTCATTCATATTTTGACTGTGTTCCGTATTTCCACTAAGGAAGTGACCACTTCCACTTTTTGCCTTTCCCAGTTCCAAAATACCCAGCCCATTCCCCCCACCACCACCCTACCAGCATTCCAAAGAGCAGCATCAGGCCCCCATGCCTGAATGAACTATTGGAATTCCCAGGTATTAACAGACACACATTATTAGAACTCGATTTCTCTTTCACCATTTACACTACAATTAATCCCTCAAAGTCTCAAAAACACCAAACCATTTATGTGAGGGTCTCCAGCCACCTTTAATACTGTATTTCAACAGAAAAGAAGGATGTGTGTAACTCTGCTCCCTGTTTGAACGTAAGGATGGCCTATTCACACATTTCATTAAACAAACCTTTGGCTCAACATTCTCCCTCTCAAAATATTTTCCTCACAAGCCTCTTTGCAAACAATAGTGGGAGTCCTGAAGAACTCACTGCTTACAGAACTCCTCCCTGCGTAGATACTCAACGGGAACATCATGTCCTCCGAAGGCAGCAGAAATTTCTTTACCACTTTTTTCTGCATCTTTTTTTTTTATGCTTCGTTGTCAGAGTGTTTCAACGTTCGTATTGAGAAGGAACACACTTAAAATCTCTGCTGGTAGGGACACAGGCACCCAAGCTATTTCCTCAAGTCAAAAAGTGGTTCAGTAACACTCCATGTCACTTCCCAGAAAATTCAGCCAAATCATGCTGAAACACTACCAACAGGATATTTTAACTGCAGGGATCAACATTTTGACATTTCACAACTTCCTGTAGAAATCTGTGGTTTTGGTGCAGAATACACCAAATGGGTATCCAGGATTTCTATCTGGCCATGTTCCTGAACCAACACCTTTCTCCATCCTCTAAAACAACCTGCAGAAAGAGGACTGCACAACACAAGTGAGTCACTTCCACTTCCTGATGCCCATACAAGTTGGGAACAGAAAATGAAACGGGTTTAACCCGTCGAAATTTTCCCACTTTGCCTTTTTACCAACACACGTTGAGGACCCACAAGGAACCCACCAAAAAGAGCAAGAGCTTTCAACACTCTAACTATTCATTCCCAGCAGCAAAGAGCTCTCATCTCCAGCTGCCAACTACTGTCCCTAAAAAAGGCATTTAACAGTCTTTCTTACTGCAGATCCACACAAGAATCATGACTCTTTGGAGCTGAAATATTATTTTAGGAAATCAACAGTACCCTAATTAACAGTGGAGCGAAAAGTTTCTAGTGCAGACCAGGACTCCACTCTCAGAATACTAATAATCTGTTTAATTACAGCCTGAAAAATGGAAACATCCTCCAAGCAGGATGGTTCTCATTCCATAGGTTATTTTACCTATAAACCCCTTCTCTGCTAATAGGAGTTAAACTGAAGGAAGATACGCAGGAGTTGGTTTTTTTAGGCCAAAACTTGCCAGACAACAGGATTCAATTGTTTTAATTTATCTTCAGTTTCTGAAGGTGGAAACAACATTTGCAATGGTCTGTTGGTCTTCAGATTGTAGAACTATTTTTTGTGAAATAATACAAACACTGACAGTTGTTTAAAGATAGCTGTTCATTAATAAACTGCCTGTTCTTTCACAGAATGAAGTACGGTTGTCTAAACTGAAGCTAATCGTGCAGGCTTTATGAGGACCTGACAAACACAAAAAAATCTGTGTTTGTGTGCACATGGATATGAACATGTGTGTAATGCTGCTGTGCCAAGGGGGGTGAGACACAACCCTCTTGCTAGAAATTTGGCTTAAGGCTCCCACAATCCTTGAAACAGAATAAGCAAGTTGAACAAACAAGTGAAAAAATATCCAGCTCTCTCCTGGTGGGTAAATACAAGCTACAGAAAATTGTCAAGCAGTTCAAATAACCTCTGGCTTCTACACTCAGCTGTGCAGCAGCTCTCAGGCCAAGACAGCTACTTACAAACAAAACACTACTCCTACAAATCCTACAGTGCACAATAGTTGGAAACCACTTCTGCACAAGTACTTTAGAACAATATCCCATGTGGCTGCAGTTGCTAGAACTTACCTTCCAGAACTAATAAACAACATGTCCATGTGAGATCTGAGCATTAAAGGCTTCAGGAAGAATGAGCAAAACTAGTTTTGCAAGTCATACTCATGAAGATCCTAATGACACAGCCACAAACCTGGCATGTGAGAAACCCCAAGAAATCCAAGACACTAAACATAAAGACTGATTTTCCTCTAGATTGTAAGGTGGAATCAAGCCTGTCACAGGGGGATCATCACAACCAAGGCCAAGCTACACCTGGAAACTACAGACAAGGCTTTAAATGTCCTTGTTTGAGCCATAGCTCTGCCATCTACTTTTCCAAGCTATCCTGAATGCTGAGGACTGAACTGTGACTAAAACAGCAGAAATCACTCGCTTTTGCCAAACTGCAAAAGAATACAAAGACCCAACACTAGGCTGCCATGATGGAAGCCCAGAAGCTCACTTAGGGTTAAAAAGGGTATTTTCAGCAAAACCAGGCAGGTGTTTGAGCCATAGCTCTGCCATCTACTTTTCCAAGCTGTCCTGAATGCTGAGGACTGAACTGTGACTAAAACAACAGCAGAAATCACTCGCTTTTGCCAAACTGCAAAAGGATACAAAGACCCAACTCTAGGCTGCCATGATGGAAGCCCAGAAGCTCACTTAGGGTTAAAAAGGGTATTTTCAGCAAAATCAGGCAGGTGAATCCAGTGAAGATATTAGAACATCTCCCAGAAACACTAACTTCTTTTTCAATCACTGTCAAATTATGGCTTTTATTAATGAACTACCAGATTCGCAGCATCTTCTTTAGGTTAGCCTGATATTTTTAGTGTTCCAATTCACAGTGGGAAAGACAAGTACAGCTTAACTAGAGAACTTTCCCCAGAGTATTTTCACTCTTTTGATCTCACACATTCATCAAGTGGCATGAATTTTGTCCAGTCTTTTTAGAGAGGGAGATGAAGTCCTCAAACAAACGCACTCCTTTTTTTATTTGCTCTTCTTTCCAGATTCCTTCTGTTCTGCCCATGTGCTCAGGAAAACCAAAGCATGGAAACCTCAGTTTAAAAACAAATCTGATCCTGGGGACAAATACCCAACTACTGCTTAGAAATCTGAAGGCAGTGTTCTCACAGGTGTTACAAGGAGCACAGGTACCCCCTGGATATGTCAAGTACTGTGAGATCCCTGTGAGCCCTGCAGCCCCAGCACTGCCCCACAACACCAGCCAGGACCACCGTGAATTTATACAGCCAGACACAGGCTTTGGGACACTGCAGCCACCAGGTACACGAGAGGAACTGATTTTCATTTTTAAAAGTGCTTATAAAGGGACTAAATTATTCAAATTCCCTTAGTGCATGGAGTATCCCAGGAAGAGTCTGTCTTCCCTGCAAAACAAAGTTTGATCATCAAGAGTTACAGCAGATGGGCCGCTGCAACTTCTTGCTGACAAAAGCTATGCTGTGTTACAAGTTGGGTTTTTTCCAAATCCAAAATGCAAAGAGAACCCAAATCCCAAATCCCTGCCCCCTTTGCTTCCTCAGAATAAAGTTCTCCTTTAAGACTGCACACAGCCTAGCATCTGAACACCTGTGAATAAGTGCTATTTTATGTAGCTCTTTTAAGTGTTTCAAAGTAAGGTCTGAAAACTCCAATTTCAGCACACCACTAAAAGTCTGAGTATACACCCGTGATGATCAAATAGGATTTGTTTCAAAGCAGGGGTTTTACATCTTTTTGTCCTTGGAATTTTGAAACTAACAACTAATTTTCAAATCCATTGCAAACACCCCAGTGACAAATAGTAGGAGGATTTGAATTAGTTACGCTTTCACTCTTAAGCTAATAAATGTAGAGGCAACTATGTTCATTGGGTCTGGTTCCAAAATAGGAATTTTTAATATGTATTTTCCAACAATGATACCTCAGAACTACAGAATGCAAAAATGTTTTTGTGAAAGGTAAAACAGAGAAGAAAGTATTTTACCTGTAAATTTCTGGAATAATGAATTAATAATTCTATATTGACCAAAGCAGCAGGAAAAAAAGGTCATTTTAGCAAGTCTACTTCCTTCTATTCTTTCCCCATTAATTCTCCCTCTGGTAACATATGTAATCTCAAGTTAATGAAATACCATTTAATTCAGATTTTTTTTTTTCTAACTTTGTATGTACAGAAAGAGTGGACCAAGCAACCTGCAACACTTGTAAGAGTTACGAGCTTGTTTTCCACGTTCTGCTCATCACGGTAAATTTCCAGACTCATGAACATTTCACTGGTGTCAAAATTTAGGTGCTGCCCCATCTGTGTACAAGTCAGGTTCAGAAAAAAAAAAACTACACAAAGAAAGTACCTGCTGCCTCCAGTAAGGCTTCTAGTCTTGCTTGTGTTTCTGGATCCACAGTTCTCAAGTCCGCACCTTCTGCAGCACTCGATAAGAATAACTCCGATGTGGTTTTAAGTACTGGGTTATCAAGATCTTCTTGGTCCAAAATAAATGATTCAACCTGTTTGCCAAGTTAGAAAAACAATTTTAGCATTTTTGAAGCTTTCAAGTAAATCTAAAATATTACAAAAAAAAAAATCCCACAAAGATAATCTAACTGTACTATCATAATTGTGTTTTAACTGCCAAGAACACAGAACAAAACTGCAAAAAACACCTGGTCAACTCACTGAAGAGGTAGTTAAAATCACAAAGGAAAAAAACACTACATATCAAAAATTTTATTGCAAAAAATACAGTTTAAAGCATCTTAAATACAGCAAGGTGAACTCAGATTAAATATTGAGTAAGTGTTATGCATGTTGGCACAGTTAACCACCCAAGCAGGCAGCCACGAGAGGCTGTAACATCTTTGTCACCAGAAGCTCATCTACCACGTTATTAATAAAAGCCACCAGTAATGACTTTGGTACAGCTGGACCTATCCGAGTGCCAGGGAAAGATGGAATGTTTTCCCAAGATGCCATTCACTTTTCTTTTAAAAGTAATCTCAACGGAGGCAGCACAAAAGATTTTGTTTGTTTTGAGCAGGAACGCAAGAGTTGACCAAAACTCAACACCAAAACATCTGTCTCCAAGCTGGCACTCAGCATCACCCCAGCCTGCACTGCTTTCTGGACAAGACCAGATCTGCAGAACGATTAAGCAGGCAGGTATTCCAAGCAAGCAGCAATAATGCTGTCCCACCAGTGCCCCACGTGACCTCCGAACACAAGCCCATGGAATTACTCAACATAACACACTGCAGTTTTAGGACAGCTTGCCAGAGTAAACAAGGAGGATACCTGACTCACGCTCTAATGAGAGCAGAGCTGCATTTCAGAATCTCCCAAGCTCAGACATAATTTCCTGTATTTTCAGTAATATTTTAAGAGAAAACACTATTTCATAATTAGATGTTGTCCGTTATCTGTACCAACACTATTGGTGCCTTAGAAATGAGACATTCCTTTCACTCAGTCACTGCTGCCCTCTCCCATTTCATACCCCAGTCTCATCTTCCTTTCTCATTTTTCCCCAAAATACTGCCCCTTATTTTTCCCACCCCAGCAGAAAACTACCATCTCATTTCCCCTGGAAAGGGAAAATTTATACTTCCAAAAAAAAAAAAAAAAAATCAAATCAGGCCATCAGCAAATTCATTAAGTGCCCCATTGTGTGAACAATGTTAACAGGATCTGGGAGCAGCACAGAGCACTGCTATTCAAGAGCAACTTGGGTTCCTTCATTTCTTCCCCTTTTTGATATGTAAATGGCTGTAACACCATCCCCTGGTGTCCAAGCCAGCCCTGTGTGCCAGTGAAATGCTAATACTGGAATATAATGGGATTCAAGGAGCAAGTATGACTTTTTAGGAACACTGAACGTGAGGTTCCCATCTCAGTGGATATTTTTGATCCCGACCAGCTCACAGAAAAGAGATCTTGTGTGCCAGACACAAATATTAAAGGTAAGGCAGCAGGCTCTGATTTGGTGCTCAGAGAAGCAAGATTTCTAGGTTAGTCCAGGCAAAGGTCCTAAAGTAAGACAAATGTCAATGACAGAAACGTTAAACAAGCAGAAAATTAGTGACCTAAACCAGCGATACGCATTAGAACTACAAACAAAGAACTATTTACAACTCACAGCAAAATGCCTCCCTAGAGTAAGTTCTCCCTCAGCAGAACTCAAATTCCAGGTTAGTCCATACCCAGCTTATGAGCTCTGATGCAAAACTGACTTCTGGGAAAATTCACCCTTACCTACATGAGTACTTCAGGGTTTTTCATTTCTTCCCACAAGGCTACACAAAGCACTAATATGATGGAAATAATATTCCTATTGCAACACGCTTGTGTGATCTGGTGAAAGGCAGAAAACCCCACTGTATGTACATGACCATTCATTACATACAGCTGAGCACTCCAAAAAAGAAATTTTATTAGATGCTTATGGACATTTTTCTTTGTCATCGACACCACTACATTTTACAGCAGTCCTCCCTTTTGAGGACATATCAAAAGGAGTAAAAATGTCACCTACCACTGAAGCAACTGCACTTGAGAACAGCAAACACTGCAGAAACACTCAGTGGCTCCTGGCAAGCTTTAGGGTTCAGCCTTGGGAAGAGCCAGGCAATCCTCAGCCAAAGGGAAGCACAGCAGCCTTGCAGCAACCTGCCAGAAGCTGTCCTGCTGCAAATTCTAAAACTTCATGGTTTTGACACTTTGGGAAAGATCTGGACCATCTTCTTCCCAACTGCTGCCAGCCCCAGCTCACTGTGATATATTTACAGGATATTTCAGGCAACAGTGCATCTCTTGAACCTAAATCAGTGCTAATTCACCACTCACAAATACTCAGCTTGCAAGGAACCTCTCTCCCCCCAAAAGGGAATATATTTTGCTTACAGGAACCTCTAAACAAGTCTGTCTTTTTAACAATGATTGTGCAAACACTGCTAATTAAAGTGAATTACACACACAGTTTTTAGCTAGGAATACAAGTTGGGTACTACTGGTACAGTCTGCTCTTTTCAACTCTACCTGCTTTTCAGCTCTTCTTTACATCAGCAACTGTACTTCCAGAGACCTCACATATTTAAAATCTCACAAAAAAATCTTGCTTCATACACAGTATTTTCATGGTAGTTTTATATCACAGGAAGGCAGATGCTTTCATTATTACTGCACATGTTGAGCATCACGTTTTAGGCTTTGTTTTGATTTTTAGCAAGAGCTTAATAACATACCCACAATACAAATATAACTTGAGTGTGAAAATACTGAAAATCCATACGCAAAATGTTAAAATAGCTGCACCACCACCAGTCTCTCAGAACAAACTTCAATGTATTTTCAAGTCAGAACGTCTGACATTTCTGTAAATCAATGCAGTTTCTCACACAACAAGACAAAGCTAGAGAGAATGAACAGTTGGATATCATATCACTAATAGGAGAGAGAGAAATTACCTAATTGATCAGATGTCTCTTGTGAATGGAAGTGACCTACAATGATCACATAGTAATAATACTTTATTTAAAAAAAAAAATCAAACTATCTCAAATATACCAAACAAATTTGGCTTTAAAAAAACAAACAAACCCTTTCATTAAAAATCAAAACAAGCAAGCAAAAAAACCCAAACGTATTTCATGTTAGCATTCCTGGAAAACATAATACACTGCTCATGTGGCAAAATTTAGGCACTCTGCTCTATCCTAATCAGATCTGCAGCAAAGTGATAGAGTAACCAGTCACTGTGCTATTTTTGGATTATTTTGCGATCTGCTTTGGGCAGTTAATAAGCATCTTACTCGGGAAGGCTCATTAGGAACACACGGAATTCAAGATACTATTCTAACTGCCAAAACAATTTCACCTTTCCAGTGAAAAGCCCAGAACCGCACGGGACTCGAGGGCAGGGCTTCAGCACACCGTGCGTCTCGTGCTCTTCCACAGCAACGAGGGACCTTGCCTGAAGTTGTGCCAAGGACTGCAGCAGCCTCGCAGCTCTGCAGATCCAGTTACACCGCTGGTTCCTCCCTCCAGGGCAGCTACATCGCAGCTATGTGGCCCCAGCTCCATCAGTGTTTGTGTGTTAATACCAGGAGCGAGTTTACTGCAGGTCAGGGGGATGCAAAGGGGCTTTGCAGGCACCAGCATCACCACGGACGCTGGCAATCCTGGTGAGATGGACAATGGCGTGCAGGGTTACAACACATTTCTAATATTAAATCTAAACTGATCTTCCTTATGTTGCACTACTGCAAAGCACTTTTCCCAGAATAGCCTGGACCTGCTCACAAATAGCCTGTTCCTGACAGGCTACAGACGATGGGAAAGCTTCCTGGGTAGCTGTAGAGCACTGTTCTCTCCTCCTCCTGCAGGCAAGGGCAGCAGCAGAGACAGCTCGTTCTACCTTCTCCTTCCGTTCGTGCCAAACTAGTGCTCCTGCGAAGACTACCTTTACAAAAGTGTTGATAGGCAAGAGAAAGGTGCTGTTAAATTATTTCCTTGAACTTGTATTTTCCAGGAATCCCTTGAGCTGTGAACACTGTTTTGGGGTAACAATACTCTTTGCTCTGTTTGTGCAGTGCCTACAAACAATAAGGAGGCAAGCTCTTGACTGCTACTCCTAAACTTCTATTTTTTATGCAAATAAATGACTACCTGAATTTCTCTGTTGTGTTAGGAAACCTTTCCTAATTACTTCTATAATTCCATTTGGACATTTTCACTCCATAATTAACAACACATGCAATGGTGCATTAGGATCTCACTAGAAAGTTCTTGTGGATTTGTCGGATAAACCCAACCTTTAACAGTTAATGTTGTCATGTCCTCTATTAAACTGAACGTCAATACTGGATTAATACTTGCAATCCTGCTCTAAAAGTTTTGAGGAATAGTGATAGGACATAGTACAAAGTTAAGTCTGAAAATGAGTTTGTATTCCAAATTTGACATCAAACCCCTTTAAATTCCACATATAAAGGATGTCAGCTTCAAACCCATAATTATTCCAAGGAGAAAGTAAAGTGAAGGACTTTGTCCCTGCAAGGACACTTTTAGATGCTCCCTGCAACAAGTAAGTGCAGCACCACCCCCCCGGTGTGGACTTAACACCACCAAAAGGCCTGGTTTTGATTCACCAGAAGATGCACTTTTCAACACTCTTCCTCTGCCAGCCCAGCCAAATATTTTTGCACCTGCTTAAGGTGCTTTCCTGCACAACCATCTCAGCTTCAAGAGATGGAGGAAAAGAAGAGGAAAAACCACACAGTAATGTGGGTATTTTCACAAAACCTTTCAGTGGGGTCTTAGGACGCTGTCCTTTCTCAGCATTTCAAAGCTAGAGAAAGAAAATAAACATTTCAGGGAAGTACTCTAGAGCCAGTACCTAGAAACAACATAGAATCAATGGGAACAACCATTTAGACATAATTAATGATATAAAACCAAACCCACTCTGTTTAGCTTGAGCTGTAATTTCTGAAGACAGTTTCTTCCATTAAAAAAAAAGTTGCAGCCCAAGAAGACAGAAGCCACCATGACCTGCAAATCACCAAGAGAGCACTGTCCAGCACTATGGATGCTGTGAATACACAGTGTCCTGCCAGCCCAGGGGGTACAGGGTGCCTGGGGACATCACCACCTCAACGGGGAGCAAAAAGTATCTGAAGCATCATTTCCAGTCACTGCCTCCCTGGTGACAAGTCAGGCAGCTGTCAGACACTGTCATAGGTTGCTTTAACACATTAAAAAGGGAGAAAACTTGGGAGAGGAAACAAATAATTTTCTACCACTTTACTAAACTTCATGGGCTTACAAAGGGGTCTGACAAGCTGGAAGATCATTCTTCTGGGAACAGAGAGGCATTAGAACATCTCAGCTCCCTGTGAGGCCATAAACCTGACCATGCCTCCACCTTTAAGAGGAGCTGTCAGTGCTCAGCACCTGCAGCAGCAGCTCCATGGGCAGGGCATTCGATTGGGAGGGTGGGGAGAGAAGGGGTGCAAATCTCTTTAGCTCTGATTGCAACAGGAAGCTGACTGACTGGAGGCAGGATTATCTAAAGAACTGCCTTTATTCCCATAGATATTAAGCAATCACCAGCTAATGAAAGAAGCAGCTATAGGAGCTGGGCCGTGGTGAGCTCGTTTCGGAACACAGCTTCATGCTGCTATAGGCACAGAGTAAATACAGGTGGACACAAGCTCAGATCTGTCGCTGCAGGCAAGGAAAGGCCCTCACACACAGTGTGGGCCGTGAGTGCAACATCCAGGCACGAAACACAATGTTCTTCATGTGTTACCTCACGAGCTGACCAAAATGATGGGAGAGACAGCGGGCAGGGGGCAAAGACTGACATCTTTATGGCTACTCCAGCACAGGGTCTCAAGCCTGGCACCTCGAGCCACCGGGCAGTTCTCAAAATTACAGCTGTTATTTGAAAGATGCAGATAGAACGATAAATCAGAATTAATGTTTTATAGTACTCCTCTTCCTTTCCAGAGATTGCCAATCCTGGTTTTCAATTTTCTTGCACTCATACTGAACCATAAGCAGATATTCCTGGACAAGCACCTGTCAAATGGTTCGTGTCAAGTTAACCATTTACCTGATTTCTCTCTTAAGCAGACAACTGCACTAGGCCATTTAAGTAGTTCTAAATATGACAAACTAGAGCGTATCACATGCTTAAAGAATGGTCTGAGCTATGGAGCTTCCAGAAACAAGAACACTACAATTTATTTTTATTAAAACACCGTTTCGCAACAATAAGCAACACGATTGCACCCTGTAAACCCTCACAAAATTAAGGCACAGAACACACAGGTTGACTCCTCTTGGTACAAGAACATGGCAATGTTACAAAGTTTCTCTGTATAGCAGAAAAGAAAGCTTTACTTACCTCAATACCTACTGAAAAAACCCAAAGAACTGTTAAAACCAGCCTGTAGCTATCACATATTCAATGTCTGATAAACAAAAATAATTATGGCTGTATTTTCCCAATGTAAAAAACAATCTTCTGTAGCAAGGAGCTGTCATGTACAGAACTGGAACTGACAACTGAAGCTTATTCAAAATTCACATCAATCCCAGTAAATCAAGTGCCAATTCTTGACATGTACTTTATACCAAAGAAAACCTTTGAATGGAGACCAGGAAACTTGACTACAATAAGCACCACTTGCACTAAGCACACCTTGTTTTCATGTATTCTATCTTGGTCTACTCTAGATCACGTTTCTGGTGCTCTGTCTTCCCCACGTGCTCTAGGATTCCCTCCTCAGCTGTTTTTTCTATCTAATATTCCAACAGAAAGAGCCCCTCTTATTTCCTCACCTCAAACCGAGAAACAGCTGGCATAATTCAGTATTCTGATTTATTAGAATATAAAACAGAATTGTTGCATCAATTTAGCCAGGGCTTTCAGGATGGTGTCCTTGCTCGAGTATTGAATCCCAGGCATTAAAACAAACAAAGGCAACTTTTAAGACAGAAGATGAATAGATGCATTTATGTGCTGATGTAAAAGTTCACGCTCAACCAACTTAGGAAGTATTCTAAGCCACCTTCTTGGAAATGACCTTTTAAGATCTCTTTTCAATCTAAGGGAACAATGCCTAAAGAGAAAAAAAATCATACAAGTGGATCTTGAATACAATAGTAATTCAATAATCTGTTTCCAGGCCAACCTATACATTTCAGACAGAGGAGTCTCAACATTTAAAGTGACTAATTAAGTTATCTAGAGGCTTATAGCAAACTGAAAATCATCCAGGGCTTTCTGCCCCTCTCAGAGCCCGAGCTAGTCACAGCCATTCTTTTCAAGGCCTGGATGAACAGGTCTGTGCACGCTGTCCTACTGCCAAAGCAGCAGAAACCCCGGTGGAACTCCTGAGCCACCACTTAGTCATTTCAAAGAAACTATCAGAGCCCTGTCTAAGCTGTGACCCACTGAAAATTCAAGATACAGCAGCACAAGGGCTTAAAAATGTAACTATTGTATAAAAACAATTAAAAGAGAGACGTTTATCTAAGCTGTTGAATTTATCCTAAGAAATCCTAAATGTCAGGCATCCACGTGACAGACTCCCTTTTCCCCTGGCTCCCTTTCAGTCTGTGGAGGAACACATACCCCAAAGAGGTGCAGGAACACATACCCCAAAGAGGTGCAGGAACACATACCCCAAAGAGGTGCAGGA
>VWPU01011444.1:500-16622 GCA_013398955.1 Callaeas wilsoni | reverse complement strand
GGGAGGGCTCCCACCCATCCAGCTTTCCTGCCGTCGGATCCGCCTGGTCCCAGACTGTCCGTGCCCACCCCAGGCACTGCCCGCCGCCAGCCCGGCTCTCACCTCTCTCTCTCCCCCGCCGCAGCCCCACCAGGTTTTTCCCCGTGTCCCGCCGGGTGCCCGATTATTACTCGCCCTACTCGCCGCAGTACCCGGAGGAGTACCAGTACTACCCGCCGGGCGTGCGCCCCGACAGCATCTGCTCCATGCCCGCCTTCGACCGCGTGAGCCCCCCGTGGGCGCTGGAGGACAAACGCCACTCCTTCCGCAACGGGGGGCCCTTCCACGCCGGCTTCGGCCGCCAGGACGTCCCGCTGTGGCTGCCGGCGCCCGCCAGGCCGCCGAGCTACCTGGACGAGGTGGACGCGGCCTCGGGCTCGCTGCGGAGGATGTCGCTGCAGCCGCGCTCGCGCTCGGTGCCGCGCTCGCCCAGCCAGGGCTCCTACAGCCGCCCGGCCAGGGTTTACTCGCCCGTGCGCTCGCCCAGCGCCCGCTTCGAGCGGCCACTGCCCCGCGGGGACGAGATTTACGCCGACCCCGCCACCTTCGTGATGCGCAGATCCATCAGCTCGCCCAAGGTCAGCGCCCGCCGGGGAGGGAGGTGGGGCAGGGGTGAGGCCGTGTCGTGGCCGTGTCCCCTCTGTGTGCACAGCCTGGCCTCAAAGTGCCACCAAGCCCACGGCCTGCGGCAGAGGTTGGGGTGGGATGGGATGGGATGGGATGGGATGGGATCCAAGGGATGGGATGGGATGGGATGCGATGGGATGGGATGCGATGGGATGGGATCAATGGGATGCGATGGGCTGCGATGGGATTCTCAAGGCCACCACAAGATGTGCTCCCAAGCAGGCAGCACTGGTGCCCCCGTGTCCTGTGTGCCAGGGGCTGCCCTCTCCTGTGCTTTGTCCTCCCGTCCCGTGTCCCTGATTTTGGGGTGGGGGTCCCCTCTCTCTCCACAGTATGACTACCTGGGTGACAGGCGGCCCGTCCCGGCCGGGGTGTACCCGTACCACTTCCCGGCGTCCCCCACCATCCATGACAAAATGGTAGGTACCTGCCGGCCCAGGGGGTGACCCTGTGACGGGGGGCGCAGACCCCGCCCCGGGGACATGGGGCAGTTTGGGGGGTCCTCACTCGGGTGGCCGGGGAGGAACCAGTGCACCCCAGGGGCAGCTTGGTGGGTCAGAGCCGGGCCTTTCATTGGTGTCTCCGGTCCCTCCCGGCCATTCCCGAAGGAAATCCATGTGGAAAGGCCCCCTCTGTAACAATGGGACACCCTCGGACCCCCAGGGTGGTCCCCAGTTGAGGCCGGCACTCCCCAAACCTCTCCCGCTCTGCTTCCTCACATCTGGCGACCGCTGCTGCCTTCTCCTGCCTCACGTCCCCTCCTGGACCTGGGGGGTGACACCGGGAGGTGCCCCCAGATCCCAAACCCCTGGGACAGGACCACCGGAGGAGGGAGAAGCCTGAATTTCACCACACCCCGCCCATGCCGCCCATCCATCCCCGCAGCCGGAGGCAGGGTCCCCCCAGGGGGAGCGGCGCGGGGTCCGCAGGGCGCATTCCCGGCAGCATTCCCGGCCCCGGGGCCATTCCATAGGCTGCCCCCTAACCGCTTTGCTTCTTCTTTTTGCTGTTTCGCTGCTCGTTTCTTGCCTGCTGGCTCCTGGTAGGATGAACTTTTAGACCTTCAGTTGCAAAGAAACCTAGAATATTTGGACCAGCAGGTAGGCGGAGCTGGCTGCCAGCCTCACCTCACCGGCTGCTTCTCGTCCCCGTGTGCCCCGTCCCCTTCCCGGCGCAGCATCTCCTGCCATCCATCCTCACCCCTCTCGGCATCCCAGCAGCATTCCAGCAGCACGAGTTGTCTTTTTTTTATTTTTTTTTTTTATTTTTTTTTTGGTTTCGCTTCTTCCATCCTCCGCATCCGTAGGGCCGCTCATCGCTCGGCAGAAAAATCCGTCCCCGCCCGGCCCCGGCTCTGGCAGCGCCTCTGTGCGGTGTGGTGGAGTTTTAGGGAGGGGGTTTTGGGGCAGATTCCGACATTTCTGGGGTCTCTGGGTGTTCTGGAGAACTCAGGGGGTGCAGCGGCTCTGGGACGCCCCCAGGTTGGTGCTGGACACCCGCACGGTGCCAGGGTGGCCGTGCTGTCCCCAAACCTGGCACCCTTTGCCCAGGGTGACCCGTGGGGGACCCCGCTCTTGGTGACGTGGTGGCGCCTCAGGGGCGAAAGGTTTGGATCAGGTGGGCACTGAATGCCCAAAATCCGGCAGCGCTCAGGTGGTTTTGGAGGAAAATCCTGGTTTTGCCAGGGATCTTTGGAAGAAAACTCTGATTTTGCCAGGGGTTTTTGGAGCAAAATCCTGATTTTGCCAGGGATCTTGGGAAGAAAATTCTGATTTTGCCAGTGGTTTTTGGAGGAAAACTGATTCTGCCAGAGATTTTTTGGAAGAAAACCCTGATTTTGCCAGGGATTTTTTGGAAGAAAACCGTTATTTTGCCACTGGTTTTTGGAAGAAAACTCCGATTTTGCCAGCGGTTTTTGGAGGAAAACCCAGATTTTGCCAGGGGTTTTTGGAGGAAAACCCTTATTTTGCCAGTGGTTTTTGGAAGAAAACTCTGATTTTGCCAGAGATTTTTTGGAAGAAAACTGTGATTCTGACAGCTATTTTTGGAAGAAAACCCTGATTTTGCCAGGGATTTTTTGGAAGAAAACCGTTATTTTGCCACTGGTTTTTGGAAGAAAACTCCGATTTTGCCAGCGGTTTTTGGAGGAAAACCCTGATTTTGCCAGGGATCTTTGGAAGAAAACCCTGATTTTGTCAGTGATTTTTGGAAGAAAACCCAGATTTTGCCAGGGATCTTTGGAAGAAAACCCTGATTTTGTCAGTGATTTTTGGAAGAAAACCCTGATTTTGCCAGGGATCTTTGGAAGAAAACTCTGATTTTGCCAGGGATTTTTTGGAAGAAAACCATTATTTTGCCAGTGGTTTTTGGAAGAAACCCCTGATTTTGTCAATGATTTTTGGAAGAAAACTCCAATTTTGCCAGCGGTTTTTGGAGCAAAACCCAGATTTTGCCAGGGGTTTTTGGAGGAAAACCCTTATTTTGCCAGTGGTTTTTGGAAGAAAACTCTGATTTTGCCAGGGATTTTTTGGAAGAAAACCATTATTTTGCCAGTGGTTTTTGGAAGAAAACTCTGATTTTAACGGGGATTTTTGGAAGAAAACGCTGATTCTGCCGGCGATTTTTGGAGGAAAACCCAGATTTTGCCAGGGATTTTTGGAGGAAAACGTCCCTGACCATCATCCCAGGAGTGCGAGGAGGGGAACACGGCCGGGAGAGCCCCCAGGGATGCGCCCAGGCAGCGGCCGAAGCCACGGCCGGGCCCCGGAGCTGCCGGCCAGCGCTGCAGCCCTGGCCAACCATTATTTTAGTTTTTGGAGGCCAGGCTGGCATGGAGTGAGCCGCTCCCGGCACGATCCCATGAAGCTGCAAACCTCCCGTGGCCGGGATCTGCGTCCGCCTTGGAGCGGGGCCAGGGCCGGGCAGGAGCGCTCGCTGCAATAAAAGCTCCCTGCGCCGTCTCGCAGCCGCCCGGCAGCGCCGCAGCCTCTCCTCGGCTCTTTAAAACGCTCCCTAAAAAGGTTTTGGCATCTCCTCCTCCTCCTCCTCCTCTCCCGCCGGCCTCTGGAGAGGTTAATTCAGAGCGACGCTGTCAAGGGCCTCTTTTCAAACATCCTCCTGCTCTGTTTTCTCTCTGGATCCCTCGGCCGCACCCCCAGCGGGGTTTGGGACCCGATTTGGTGACTAAGCGTTGTCACCCTTTGGATTTCAGGGGTCCCGGCTGCCAGCGGCTTCCCTGGAATGCCCTGCTCCGGGCTGGAGGGAGCGGTGGGGCTCCGCTGCTGGTGACTTCAGTGGCTCTGGCACCTGGCACCGAGGGAGCCACGGCCACCGCTGGCCGTGTGTCGCAGGCTGGGGACTGTCCTGTCCCCGTGGAGCGGGCACGGAGCCGTCAAAGCCATCGGATCTGTGCCTGGCAGCAGGGCTGTGCCACTCCCGGTGCCACCTGCGGAAGGGGACGCTGCTGTCCCCAAGCCCGGCTCTCAGTCGCCTCCCCAGTGCCCAGTGCCCATCTGTGGGGCCGGGCACAGAGCTGTGGGGCAGTGCCAGGGCCCGTCCGTGTGTCCGTCTGTGTGCCGGGCCACGCTGCTGCCATCCCTGTCCGAGCTCGTGTCTGTCTGTGCCGTCTGCTCCGAGCTGGCGCCGTTTTTTCCGTGTTTCCCTCCCAAAAAAAAAGCACCGTGAGTGCACTAAAGCGAACATCAGCAGTGCGAGGCCGCGGCTGGAGCCCCTGGGCCGCCTCAGGAGGTGGCATTTGGCATCCTGAGGGCTCCCGGACCGACCGCCGATGGCCCGGGAGGGCATCCCCCGCTGACCTGTGCCCTTTCCTTCCCTGTGTGCCGCAGATGAGCGAGAGCGAGACCCTCATCACTATGGTGAACAGGATGGTGGAGACCTCCTCCCCTAGGGCCCAGCTCTACATGCAAGTAAGGCTCCGGCCACCAGGCCCGGCCCGGCTCGGCCGCGCCGGCCACCCCCGCGCCACCCGGGGCCACCTCCTGCCATTGCCACTCGCGCCGCAGCCGCGGCATCACCCGCTGGGCTCCGGCACATCCCGCTCTCGGGGGGACGCGCCGGTCCATCCCAGGCTTTGCTAATCCATCCATGAGCCATTCCGAGCCGGCAAATCCTCGTGCCGGCAGCGCGGGGTGGGGACGGAGCTTGCTCCCCGCGGGATTCTGGCACGTGGGGTTTGGCTCGTCCTTGGTTTGCAAGGAGAAGGTGCGGGGTGACAGGAAGGCAGCCCCACGGCTCCTAAACCTACGGGATCCTTCCTGAAACAGGGAGAGGGAACGGCCTTTCCCCCCATCCCGGAGGCTCCTTCTGTTCCCAGCGCTGGGTGTCACATCGCTTGAGTCCCCCTCCCCGGTGCCACCCACCCCCGGTTGTGCTGCCCTGGGCACCTCCTGGGTGGGAATTTCCAACCCAAAAAGGCGCCTCTTTCCGTCTGCTGCCAGCAGGGATGTGCTGGAGGGTGAATCAGGAGCTCCCGGGATGCTCCTCTGGCTGGCCGGGCTCCGTGCCCGGAGGCCGCCTCATCCCGATCCACCCGGCTCTGCCTCCGGCCCCGCGGGCATTTCCCAGGTCCGGATCCATTTGCATCATCCCGTAGCTGTAAATGGCTCCAAAGCACCCTCTGCGCTTTCTAGCAATAACGATCCCCTCCTTCCTATCTCGTGCCTTTCATCTCCAGCTCTGGGAGGCTTTTAATTGCTGAAGGTCCCATTAGTAATTGAGATTTCCAGGAAAGGAAAATGACTCACGGAGAAGCCGGCCGGGGGTAAAGAGGCCCTGCCGCAGCAGCTGCTGATTTATAGGTGCTCCCACTCTGCCGGGGTGGAATTACAGCTCGATCGCGCTGCCTTTGTTTTCCCTGCCGCTGGAATGGTGGCGGTTAATGATTCACGAGGCATCCCCTCAAGCTCCTGTGGAGAGGCTGTGGCTGGATCATTCCCTTTGGGAATGGGCAGGGAGAGGTCGTGGCTTCATCCAGCGGCATCCCAGTGACTCCCGACTGATGGGGAGCATCCACCGCCTCCGGGACTCGGCTCCGGCCTCCTTTTCCCGGCTCGCAGGGATGGGAGAGAGGGGCTGGGAGCTGCCTCCCCTTCCCTCGGCGTCCCGGAGGGGGGCCGGGCTCACCCCTGGCTCTGCTTGCAGGTGACGCCCTTCGCGGAGCCCTACAGGGACGCCCTGCACCCCTACAAGATCAGCGAGCAGGACACCGACGTAAGAGCAAATCCTGTCCCCTCTGTCCCCTCTCCGTGTCCCCTGTCCCCGTGGGCGGAGCTGTGCCCGCTGCTCCCAGCCGGTTTCAGCTCCTCGGGGACAAATCTTCCCCTGAGTTTAGGTCTTCCCCCATCTCTCAGTTCGCCCCGTGTCACCCTGAAGGCCCTGCAATGGCAGCAGGAGGTTGGAAACCCTCCCCGAGGCCATAAATCCCATCAATCCCGCCCCGTGTCCCGGCCGCATCCCGTCTCTCCCCGTGGGGTTCTCATCCTGCTCATCCTCTCCCCCTCTTTTCTCTCCCACCGCCGGCACAGAAGCTGCTGGGGAAGCTCTGTGAGCAGAACAAGGTGCTGCGGGAGCAGGAGAGGCTGGTGCAGCAGCTCCGGGCGGAGAAGGTACGTGGTGGCACCTCAGGTGGCCACGTGGGGACCTGGTGGTGGCACCTGCGTGGTGAGGAAGTGACCTGTCACCATGGGATAGTTTGGGATGAAGGGACGTGAAAAACCATCTCGTTCCACCCCTCGGCCGCTGGCTTTGGACGCTTCCAGGGATGTGGCAGCCACAGCCTGGGGACATTTCTGAGCTGGGGGGAGAGGCCGTGGCATTCCCGGTGTGTTATCGAGCAGCCGGGACCTCGCGGCTCCGTCTGTTCCCGCAGGAGAGCCTGGAGAGTGCCCTGATGGGGACGCACCAGGAGCTGGAGATGTTCGGGAGCCAGCCTGCCTACCCCGAGAAGCTGCTGCACAAGAAGGAGTCGCTCCAGAACCAGCTCATCAACATCCGGGTGGAGCTGTCCCAGGCCAGCACGGTAACGGGAGGGGGGAATTGGGTCCTTTTTCTCCCTTCCCGGATGGAAAACAAGCAGGGAATTCCCCTTGCCTGGCTGGGGACCACAGGAGCCAAAGTCCCTCGCTGGGGACAAAGCAAATTAGGCACCTTCCGGGTGCCACCCCAGCTCCTGGTTCTGTCTCTGCCGTGCCCCGGGCACCTCCGAGCTTGTGCCCCCTGCTGCCACCCCCTCCCCAGCTCGGGGGGCTGTGCTGGGTGCCAAAGACCCCCCTGATGCCCCCTCCCCATCCCCTCAGGCCCTGGCAAACAGCACGGCCGAGTACGAGAGCCTGGAGAGCGAGGTGTCCACCCTGCACGATGACCTCTGGGAGCAGCTGAACCTGGACATCCAGGTGAGAGTGTCCCCTGCCACCCCTGAACCTGGATATCCAGCTGAGAGGGTCCCCTGCCACCCCTGAACCTGGATATCCAGCTGAGAGGGTCCCCTGCCACCCCTGAACCTGGATATCCAGCTGAGAGGGTCCCCTGCCACCCCTGAACCTGGATATCCAGCTGAGAGGGTCCCCTGCCACCCCTGAACCTGGATATCCAGCTGAGAGGGTCCCCTGCCACCCCTGAACCTGGATATCCAGCTGAGAGGGTCCCCTGCCACCCCTGAACCTGGATATCCAGCTGAGAGGGTCCCCTGCCACCCCTGAACCTGGATATCCAGCTGAGAGGGTCCCCTGCCACCCCTGAACCTGGATATCCAGCTGAGAGGGTCCCCTGCCACCCCTGAACCTGGATATCCAGCTGAGAGGGTCCCCTGCCACCCCTGAACCTGGATATCCAGCTGAGAGGGTCCCCTGCCACCCCTGAACCTGGATATCCAGCTGAGAGGGTCCCCTGCCACCCCTGAACCTGGATATCCAGCTGAGAGGGTCCCCTGCCACCCCTGAACCTGGATATCCAGCTGAGAGGGTCCCCTGCCACCCCTGAACCTGGCAATCCAGGTGAGAGTGTCCCCTGCCACCCTTTAACCTGGATATCCAGGCCAGGGGTCCCCCTGGGGTGCCCAAGGAGGTGGAATCCCCCTCTGCCCCCCACCAACGGCTTCTCCATGCCCAGCCCTCTTGTCCTGCTTTGGCACTTGGGTGCCATCGAGGGGGGCAGCCCCGAGTCCCCCCAGCTCTGCCGTGGGTTCCTGGGGAGCACATCCAGGGCTTCCAGGAGGATAAAAATCCTGGGTGTGATGGTTCAGAGCCCCCCCAGGCTGCATCTGCCTCGGTCAGGACCCCCAGCTCTGTTTGGGGCTGGCAGCGGTACCCCCAGAACCTCCCCGAGCGCTGCCTTTCCCCCCCATGCAGAACGAGGTGCTCAACCGGCAGATCCAGAAGGAGATCTGGCGGATCCAGGACGTGATGGAGGGGCTCAGGAAGAACAACCCCTCCCGTGGCACCGACACTGCCAAGCACAGAGGTGAGGGGGGGCTGCCCCTTGTGTGGGGTGTCCTCTCTGGGCTCCTGCTCAGGGAGATGAAGACCCTCATTTTTATCTTATAATTATCTTATCATTATCTTATCGTTATCTCATTCCTGCTCTTCTCCACAGTGGCCCTGGGCCCCTCGGGGACGTACAGCTCCAACAGCCCCGCCAGCCCCCTGAGCTCCGCCAGCCTCACCAGCCCCTTGAGCCCCTTCTCCCTCATCTCCGGCTCCCAGGGATCGCCCACCAAGCCATCCCCTGCCGAGGTCAGTGACCCTGGGTGTCCCCTCTTTGCCACCTGCGGGTCCCAGCAAGGGACTGGGCACTGCCGGGCACCGGGCACGGAGCTGCCTCCCCTTGCGGCTCTGCCTGGGGGCACCGTTTTGGTGACATGGACGGGCCCTGGTGTCCCCTGGTGACTTCGGGGTCCGTGGTCCTTGCGGGGCTGTGAGTCCGGAGGGATGGGAGTTGCTCAGCTCCAGCTTTTGGCTCCGGGAACAGCTCCTGGTGCCACCACAGCCCCTCTGAGTGCCCTCACCCAGGGCTGGCGTCACCTTCACGCACAGGAAATTTATTTAGGGCGGAATTTGGGGACACCCCACAGCCGCCCGGCTGGACAGAAGCGATGCCGCTGTCCCCAAGGACTGCCACGAACCCTTCATTTGGGCAGCCCCTGATCCCTGCCTGGCCCTGGGGACGAGCCACGGCCATGTGGGACACCGAGAGGGCCACCCCGGAGTCGCTCCCTCCTCCATCCCTTTCTCCAGGACGCTCCCGCCGTGTTTTGCCTCGGTCTCTTTTCTAACTCTCTCTTCCTTCTCTGCTCTCACGCCTCCCGCTCCTGCCCGCCCCAGGAACCGGGCCCGCCTCGACCTCCCCTCCCCAAGTCCTACGTCCCCCTGGAGTCTCCTCCGGCCGTTCCTCCGCTCCCCAGCGAGAGCCGCCTCTGGCCCTACCCCGCCTCCCCTTCCTGGCACCAAGGCGGTGGAGAGGCCAAGCGGGGACAGGTACCGAACCCTGCAGGGCAGCCGCCGCCCCTCCTCCTCCTCCTCCTCCTCCTCCTCCTCCTCGTGGCATGGAAGGGGCTGGGATGAGGCAGGAGACGGAGCTGCGCACCCCAAATCCACAGGGACAGCGTGGAGGTGGCACTCGGCGCGGGGACAGCTCTGCGCGCCCTCCCCCCACGCCCCTCGTGTCCCCGGCAGGTCGCCACCCCCTGTGCGCCCTCAAGATGGGGATGGTCCCCTTCTCCTGGGAGGTTGTCCCTGGCATTGCCCCCTCTGCTTTGCTCTGCCCTCGCCTCTGTCACTGTCCTTCTGTGTCACCGCTCCCCGCCTGGCGCTGGCAGGCTGCAAGCCCCCAGCTCCAGGGCAAACCTGGATTCGGGAATTCCCGGTGACGCCTCGGCCGGGCGTGGGGCCGGGTGTGGGACACAGGTGACAAGAGTGTCCCCACCTCCAGGGCTCAGGACGTGTGGCCGTGGGAAAGCAGTGGCTGTGCCAAGCTGGGAAGGGGCACGGTGCCAGCGCAGGTGGCACTTCCAGCTGCCGTGGGTGGCACAGTGGTGGCTGTGTGTGGATCCAGGAGTGTCTGGGTGCATTTAGGGGGACACACTGGGCTGCTGGGCCCGTTGTCACACCCCCCCATCACTCCAGCAGTTCCTGGGCTGTTCCCATGGGATGCAAGAGGGGAAGGATCCCAAAAACCTCCCTTTACTCGCTGTCATGCCCCTTTGTGACCCGCTCCCGTGGGCACGGGGTGCTGCCAGGGCCCAGCACAGAGCCAGAATGTCCCTGTGTGTCCCCGTCCCCGAGCTCCTGGGGGCTGTGGAGGGATTGTCACCTTGCAGGAAGCTTTGTCCCTTCCTGTGGGGACAGCAGCAGGTGCCCAGCCCTGACGGGAGGGGACACAGCAGGGACAAGAGCGCAGCCCCCTCAGTCCTTCTCCCCACAATTTCGGGGTGCTCTGGTCCCACCTGGCTGCTGTCCGTGTGTCCATGGAGCGTGTCCGTGGTCTGCCACCCCAAGAGCAGCGGGTGTCCCCAGGCAGAGCGTGGCCCCCGGGCAGGACTGGGGCTCACTGGGGACCCGTTTCCCCCCCACAGCCCAAACCAGGCCTCGAGCAGAGCAAGAAGGAGCCCCCCCGGCCCAGCCCCTCCGGCCCCGCACCCGAGGGGCTCCCGCAGAGCCGGCCGGAGCAGGACGGGGACAAACAAGCGGCTCTCAACAAGGGTACGGCACTGGGGACACCCAGCAGGACCCCGGGGGTGGCACTGGCACCGTGCCCTGGGTCACCGAGGGCTCATCCTGGCATCGTGGTCTCCTCCGCAGTGGGAATCGTCCCCCCCAGGACCAAGTCTCCGGCGGAGGATGAGGTGGTGCCCAGGAGGAACGGCCTGGCCAACGGGCTCAGCTCCCGGGTAGGGCTCGGGTGGAGGGGCTGGGGGCTTGCCTGGGGGGTCTGGGTGAGCCGGGGGGGGCTCTGCTGCGGCCTGGGGACAGGAGCTTGTGGCTGTGTGGCTCCATGCATCCACATTCCCCTCCCGGAGACCCCCGGGGTGATTTCAGCACCTTTCCCCCCATCCCGAGAGTGCCATCCCAGGAGTGAGTGCCATCCCGGGAGTGAGTGCCATCCCGAGAGTGAGTGCCATCCCGAGAGTGAGTGCCATCCCGGGAGTGAGTGCCATCCCAAGAGTGAGCGCCATCCCGGGAGTGCCATCCCAGCGGCTCACAGCAGAGGGCTGTGGCACTGGGAGGATGTCGCCGGCCACCAGTGGGTGACCGCGGGGCTGGGCTCGTCCCCAGGAGAGACCCAAGAGCGCCGTGTTCGCCACGGAGACCAAGGCGAAGATGAGCGTGGAGGAGCAGATCGACCGCATGAAGCGGCACCAGAGCGGCTCCATGAAGGAGAAGCGGCGCAGCCTGCAGCTCCCCAGCCCCCAGCAGCTCCCCGGCCCCCAGCCCGACCCCTCCGGCACCAAAACCCCCGCCTCCTACAAGGTGGTGAGTCCCTGCGCCCGGCGCGGCGCGCGGAGGGAGCGGCGGGGACACCGCGGGATGGGGACAAGGGGACAACGCGCCACCCCGTGGGGACGCTCAGCGGGGCGCGGTCCCTCGCAGGTGCGGCGGCACCGCAGCATCCACGAGGTGGACATCTCGGACCTGGAGGCCGCGCTGCGCTCCGACGAGCCCGGCAAGGTGTACGAGACGCCGCAGGAGGAGATCGCCCGGCTGCGGAAGATGGAGCTGGAGCCGCAGCACTACGACGTGGACATCAACAAGGAGGTGAGGACGGGATGGCCCCGAGTGTCCCTGGGGTGGTCACGCCATCCCCCGGCCTCAGGCAGGGTGCTGGAGCTGTGTCCCAGCGGGGACTGGGGTGAGCTGGAGGGGGCAGGTGGTCGGTGGCCGGCACAGGGCGCTTCCTCAGCCCTTCCCACTGCCCCCAGCTCTCCACGCCGGACAAAGTCCTGATCCCTGAGCGCTACGTGGAGCTGGAGCCGGAATCGCCCCTCAGCCCCGAGGAGATGAAGGAGAAGCAGAAGAAGGTGGAAAGGATCAAGACCCTCATTGCCAAATCCAGGTGAGGCTGCAGTGCCCATGCCGGCCTTCACAGGGGTCATCCTGGGGGGAACTGACCACCCACCTGCACCCCTTCCCTGGGTGTCCTGAGGGGAACTGACCACTCACCTGCATCCTCTGAGGGGAACTGACCACCCACCTCCATTCCCTCAGGGGAACTGACCATCCATCTCCATCCCTTCCCTGGGTGTCCTCAGGGGAACTGACCACTCACCTGCATCCCCTGAGGGGAACTGACCACCCACCTCCATTCCCTGAAGGGAACTGACCATCCACCTCCATCCCTTCCCTGGGTGTCCTGAGGGGAACTGACCACCCACCTGCATCCCCTCCATGGATGTCCTGAGGAGAACTGACCACCCACCTCCATCCCTTGAGGGGAACTGACCACCCACTTGCATCCTCTCCATGGATGTCCTGAGAGGAACTGACCACCCACCTCCATCCCTTTCCTGGGTGTCCTGAGGGGAACTGACCATTCATCTCCATCCCCTGAGGAGAACTGACCACCCACCTCCATCCCCTGAGAGGAGCTGACCACCCACCTGCATCCCCTGAGGAGAACTGACCACCCACCTCCATCCCTTCCCTGGCCATTCTGAGACCACCCACCCACCTCCACCCCTTCCCCACCCATCCCAGGGGGAACCCACCACCCCTCCTGCCCCCTTCCCAGCCCCTCCCGGGGGTCCTGGCGGGGGTGCTGACCCTGGGTGCCGTTCCCAGCCTGCAGAACGTCATCCCCCTGGGCGAGGGGGAGGTGGACACCCCCCAGGACCCCGAGATGCAGCTGCAGGAGCAGGAGAAGAGGATCGAGATCTCGTGCGCCCTGGCTGCCGAGGCCTCGCGCCGCGGCCGGATGCTCTCGGGTGAGGAATGGGGGGCCCAGAGGGTCGGATCCTGCAGATCCCTGGGAGAATGAGGTGCCAGGAGGGCGGGAGGGTGAAGGCAGGTGCAGATTTGGCAGGATGGCAAGGGGTCAGTTGGCAGGAGAGGGGTCAGTCGTGGGACAGAGCCTGCCTGGGCAGTGGGAGAGGTGATGCCACTCCATCCCTTCCCTGCCTGCCCTGCCTGGGGCTGCCTTCCCCGAGATCCTGGGGTGGAGCAGCCATTCCAGCCGGGCACAGCTTCCAGCGCCTTGTCGGGAGCATTTGTGAGGGTGGGAGTGGCATGAGGTGGCATGAGATGGCATGAGGTGGCACGGTGTGGCTGAGCAGGGTGGCACCCCATGGCCAGGGAATTGTGGGGGCACCCCATGCCCAGGGAATTGTGGGGGCACCCCACACCCGGCGGAATTACGGTGGCATGGGCTGGCACATCGTGGCCGTGCATGGTGGCGCTCCATGCCAGGGGGGATGGTGGTGGCACGCTGTGCCCAGGTGAGCACGGTGACATCCCGCACCTGGCTGACCGCGGTGCCACACCGTGCCCGGTGCCCGTGGTGTCACACCATGCCTTGTCCATGAGGAGCCCTGCCGGGAGCTCACGTGTGCGCGCTGTGCCCAGCCGTGACTCTCTGTTTGTCCTGCCAGCCGTGACTCTCTGCCCTGCCCAGCTCTGGCTGTTTAGCCTGCCCATCTGTGGCTCTGCCCTGCCGCCTGTGGCCCTGTCCGGCCAGCTCTGGCTGTTTGTCCTGCCAGCCGTGGCTCTGCCCTGCCCAACTCTGGCTGTTTGTCCTGCTCAGTTCTGTCTGTCCTGCCCAGCCGTGGCCCTGCCCTGCCCAGCTCTGGCTGTTTATTCTGCCCGCTCTGGCTCTGCCCTGCCCAGCCATGGCTGTTTATCCCGCCCATCTGTGGCTCTGCCCTGCCGCCTGTGGCCCTGTCCGGCCAGCTCTGGCTGTTTGTCCTGCCAGCCGTGGCTCTGCCCTGCCCAACTCTGGCTGTTTGTCCTGCTCAGTTCTGTCTGTCCTGCCCAGCCGTGGCCCTGCCCTGCCCAGCTCTGGCTGTTTATTCTGCCAGCTCTGGCTCTGCCCTGCCCAGCCGTGGCTCTGCCCTGCCCAGCTCTGGCTGTTTGGCGTGCCAGCGGTGGCTCTGCCCTGCCCAGCTCTGGCTGTTTGGCGTGCCAGCGGTGGCTCTGCCCTGCCCAGCTCTGGCTGTTTGGCGTGCCAGCGGTGGCTCTGCCCTGCCCAGCCATGGCTGTTTATGCTGCCCAGTAGTGGCTGTTTGTCCTGCCCATCTGTGCCTGTTTGTCCCACCCAGCCGTGGCTCTGCCCTGCCCATCTGTGGCTGTTTGTCCTACCATCTGTGGCTCTGTCCTGCCCAGCCGTGGCTCTGCCCTGCCAGCTGTGGCTCTGCCCTGCCCCGCTCTGGCTGTTTCTCCTGCCAGCCGGGGCTCTGCCCCGCCCAGCCGTGGCTGTTTGTCCTGCCAGCTGTGGCTGTTTATCCTGCCCAGCCGTGGCTGTTTGTCCTGCCAGCTGTGGCTCTGCCCTGCCCGTCTGTGGCTCTGTCCTGCCAGCTCTGGCTGTTTATCCTGCCCATCGGTGGCTCTGCCCTGCCAGCTGTGGCTCTGCCCTGCCCCCTGTGGCTCTGCCCTGCCCCGCTCTGGCTGTTTCTCCTGCCAGCCATGGCTCTGCCCTGCCCAGCCGTGGCTGTTTGTCCTGCCAGCTGTGACTCTTCCGCCTGCCCGTGCTTGCTTCCCCCTTTTCCCTTCTCCTTCCTCGCTGCTCCCTACCCCTGCCCAGCCCCGCTGCCCGCGCCCCTCACTCCCTTCTCCCGTTTCTCCTTTCCAGCTCAGTGCGCTACCCCCAGCCCTCCCACCTCCCCAGCCTCCCCGACTCCACCGACCAACCCCCTCTCGTCCGAACCGCCCCGCGGCGCCGACAGCAGCCACCTAATGCGGGTGTGAGCCTGTGACGTAAGCACCTCTTCTCTCTGACGTCATCCCCTGCATCCCCGGGGGAGGCTGCTTCGCTCCCGCATGCCCCGAGCCACGTCAGCCCCGGCTCCTCCATGGACCGAGCGTCCCCTCCCCGGCCAGGGCCATCCCCCAGGGCAGAGGGGCCACGCAGGGTGGAAAAGGGGAGGCCGGCATGAAAACTGGGGAGGGGGGGGGTCAGAGAGTCCCTCGGCTCCGTGGAGCCAAAATCCCTGCCCGTTTTCCCACAGGGGGTGGGCGCAGGGCGCAGCCCACCCCGCTCAGCCTCCCTCTCCTGTCCCACCCCAGCTCAAGCCCTGGCTGCTGCCGGCGCCGTCAAGTTCCACGGGGCCACGTTTTAGTCCCCTCCTGAGGTGACACCGGACCTCGCGCCACCGTCCCCGGTTCTCCCGGACCCCCTTCCCTCCGTCCGACGGCGAGACCACGCGGGAGATGCGGCACCGACGGCAGCGGCGGCCCTGCCCCGTCCCGGGGAGGCGGCTGGGGGCTGGGGGCTGCCCCAAGGAGCCCCCAGGGCCGTCAGCGGCCACAGCGACGCACCCGGGAGCCGGGCGGGGACAGCTGTGACAGCGGCCACCGGCCCGGCAGGGAGCACAGGACTCCCGGGATGCCCCCCAAGGTCTGGGAAGGGGCTCTCGGGGTGGGGACCCGCCTGTCCCCACCACGGATGGTGCTCCCGCCCTCCGCCGGACCTGGATGCTCCTCCCCGGCTCCTCGGGCGCCTTCTCCCCTCCCCGAGGCCTGCCCCCGCTTTTGGAACCCCTCTGTGCCACCGCCGGTGGCTCAGGCAGAGGAAGAAGGGGACAGGACGGATGGAGGTGGCACTGGGGGGACACGGAGGTGCCCAGGGTGCTCCAAGAGCTCTCCGAGCACGGAGCGGGAGGTGCGGGCAGGGATGGGGACGTTGGATGGGAGCAGGGCAGGGAATTGGGGTGCCAGGTGGGATAACGGAGCTGTGGGGTCGGCAGGGACCCCCCTCAGGAGGGTGGGGACGGTGCTGAGGAGGGGTTTGGGGACAGCGGGGTCACCTCGGCTGCCCCTGTCCCGCTGCCACTCTCCAAACGTCCCTCCCCGGGTCTCCCCCGAGCCCTTCCCGTGGCTCTCCAGCCCCTTCCAGTGGCTGGGATTTCCTGTAGCAAACTCCCCCTTTTCTTTATGGTCCCGGAGGGTGGGAAAAAAGCAGAATCCCTGGAAGCCCGTGAGGGTGGCCGCGCTTGGGGCGGGCAGGGCGGGTGGAGCCTGGAGCTGGATCCCAGACCCCAAACCCCAAATCCCAAATCCCACCCACCCCTCCTGGGCCGACCCCAAACCCCCAGGACCCCCTGCATCCCAATCCCATTTTAGCAATACTTGTAGGATCCCCGGAGCCCTAAATCCCGCTCCCGAGCCTCCCTCAGCGCCCTTAGCTCATAAAGCTGGCCCTTTATTTTGCTATTTACATGCCTTAATATATGTTTGATGGAAATTCTACATTTATAATATATATCTATATTTGGTTTTCCTCTTCTTTTCCCGCTCG
>VWPU01011443.1:20212-52871 GCA_013398955.1 Callaeas wilsoni | reverse complement strand
AACAGCTCTCGGAGCCGGGCCCGAGAGCGCTGGGGGCGGGAGCGGCAGCGGCCGGGCCTCAGAGCGCCGAGAGCGGGCACGGCCGGGCCCGAGAGTGCTGGAGGCGGGAGCGGCCGTCCCTCAGCGTGCCGGGGGCGGGAACGGCCGGGCCCTCGAGCGNGCAGGGTGAGGGGCGTGCGGGCGGGGGGCGGGCACGGCCGGGCCTCGGCGTGCCGGGGGCGGGAACGGCCGGGCCCGAGAGCGCCAAGAGCGGGAACGGCCGGCCCTCAGAGCGCCGGGGCCGGGAACGGCTCTCGGAGCGTGGGCACCTGAGCCAGGGAATAGCGTTAGTCCAGGGAAGGGACGCTCACCAGGGAGCACCTGCAGCAAGGCCAGGCTGGACGGGGCTTGGAGCACCCTGGGATAGTGGAAGGTGTCCCTGCTCATTGCAGGGGGTGGAATGAGATGAGCTTTAAGGTCCCTTCCAGCCCAAACCATCCCATGATTTTATGATTCCATAATTCTGTAGGAGCATCATCCTCCCGCTGCCGAGCAGCAGCCCCTGCACCGGAGACTCCCAGGCTGTCACTAGAGTGTAAAACAACTAGGCTGAGTTTTTCCTTTTTCCCAAGTAACCCAGCACTCCCAGCTGTGCCTCCCGCAGGGCTCCCACTTGGCTCTGGTGTGTAATTATTTCAAGGCCAGGTTGGATGTGGCTTGGAGCAACCTGGGATAGCGAAGGTGTCCCTTCCGTGGCAGGGGTGGAACTGGATAAGCTTAAAAGTGTCTCCCAAGCCAAATCGTTCTGGGATTCTGTTCTGTGCTGCTGAAATGTCTTAGTGCTATAGCAGGGTGATCCTAAGGGTCTGGCAAGGCTGAGCAATCTCTTCTGGCCTGAAATGAAGCCGTGCCTGGCAGAATTCCTTCCAGCTGGAGGTGATCTGCTCAAACACCTCGGCGCCCGGGGGTGCAGCTGAGCAGGAAGGTCTGTCCTGCCCAGCCTGGGAGCACCGCGTGCTGCTCCAGGGCCGGGTGAAGTCTCGGTGGCAAAGTCACTGTTTCATCACCTTCGAGGCAGCTCACACGGCTGCCCTGGGCAGTGACATCATCACCTCATGTCCCTGGGTGAGGTGTGACATCATCACCTCATGTCGCCGGGTGAGGTGTGACATCATCACCTCATGTCCCCAGGTGAGGTGTTTGTCACGGGAACAGGGAAAAGGTTTCTCTCGTTAACGCTGAACGTAGGATAGGCTGGAGGTTCGTGTGCCACGCTCCTGGTAGAAGGACAGATAAGTGTGTTGGGGTACAATCTGGGGACTACCAAAGCCACAGAAATACCAGTTAGTGAGGCAAGGTCCAGGGTGGGTCCTTCCCACTCTTTCCTTTCCTACTTAGAATAAAGGCTGTCAGTGACATCAGTGGCAAAAACGTCACTCATGTTGTCAACTCTGCTAAAATCTGTGTCCTGGTAGGAGGGCAGGGATGGGAATGTGCTCCCTGGGCCAGTGGCAGCCCTTCCTGCTGGGGAGGCAGCGACTGGGATGTGGTGAAACATTGAGCAGCCAAGAGGCAGCTGAGGGGCACAGGTGAGCACACCTCAGGTGAGCGAGGCCTCAGCGTGGGCAAGTTCAGAGCCCTGCCAGAGCCACTCCTTTATTCTGCTCCTGTTCCAGTGCACTAAACTGGGGAGGTGCCATGGAAACTCCTTGATTAATCACAGACTGTTTAGACACAAATAATAAAACTCCGCTTTCATGAAGGTGAGAGAGAAACACAAACCGATTTTTGCTAAGATTAGACTCTTACATGGCAAGATTTCAACCCAAAATAGAACTGCTCTTTTGGCTTTCTGCATTGGTGTCTTTCTCGCCCTCCATCCTTTTTTCTCCCCCTGCTGCAGCTGTAGGGAATGGTCAGACTCCGTGTTTCAGGCCCTGCAGCATCAGAGGTTGCTTCCAATTACCCACAGGAGCGGGGGGCACTGAGGGTAGGCTGCTGTGTGGGGAAGCGGGACTGGTGAATGCTTTGGTGTTGGGACAGTCCTGCTGATGGAAATGTGAAGCCAAAGCACCCTTTTGTTCCAGGAATTGTGACAGAGGATACAGCCTAAGGTAATCCCTGCTGACTCTGAGAGGGATATTCTGCCCCTGTTCTGGAAATCTCCCAGGAGCTTTGCTTTCCTGGCATCCACAAGCCCTCCCCACCTCACCACCTTGCAATCAGCAGCTTTTTTTCCAAGTGCCTTTTGCATCAGCAGTGTCAGGGTTCCAAATTCTTCGTGGTCCTGCAGGGATCATTTCAATTGTCCTGAGGCTTTTAAATC
The DNA here is from genome assembly GCA_013398955.1 of Callaeas wilsoni. NCBI lineage: Eukaryota > Metazoa > Chordata > Aves > Passeriformes > Callaeidae > Callaeas > Callaeas wilsoni. The sequence continues at coordinate 50,566 of VWPU01011443.1, read as the reverse complement.
GGTGTTGGGCCCTGCTACAAGTATGGCTGGACAGGAAATTTTGGAGAGGGCTCTGTGTGCAGCTTGAATGAGCTCAGCCCCTCCTGAGTGCTGCCTTTTGCCCTGAACCCTGCCCAGCTAAAGCTCCTTCAGCCAGAGAGGTGCATTTTGAGCAGCCAGACACTGTCTAAGGGGAACGAAGCTGTGGCTGTGTAAGAAAACATTCAGGACGTGGCTTTTCCTGTTTTTCTCAGGTGCAGGAGATGATATTTCTGGCCATGCAGCGGGTCTGTGAGGGCAGCAGCACATCCACAGTGCCCAGCTGGTGATCCTGCCCGCACAGCAGCAGCTCCTCGCTGCCCATGGAACTGTTTGTCGAGGTCTGTGCCAGTGCTTGAAGTGTGACCGCTGCACGTTGGGTTCTGGGGTGATCCATTGTCCCACAGAAACGAATTCCTCAAAGCCTTTCTCTTGAAAGGACTTGCACGTCGGAAATGTATGTGGGTTAGCAACACACTGCATTCCCAGAACGGGGCAGCCCCGAGCTGACAGCTTTGTCATTGCGGCAGATCCCTGAGGGAAGTGCTTTGGTGTCAGCTCGGTGTTGAATGTTCCACCTTGGGGAGGTGAGAGAACCTCCCGGCAGGTGCCAGCCTGCTCCGGCTGTGTCCTGGCTGAGCAGCTCAGGTGGCTCTTGGTTCATTTGAATCCCGTAGGAGGAAGATCCCATTTGGGCTATTGCCCTGCATTGTCAGGCACACAGATTCCTTTGTTTCATTTGGCTAAAGGAGCTTCAGAGTGGCCCACGCTGGTTGGTCTCTTTGCCCAAGGCCAAGCTTGGCTTTGTCCCCAAAGCTGGGACGAAGAAATGAGGGACAGATGATCAGGGTCCCTCAGCTCGCCGCGGTTTCTGACCCAGTGATAGGGAAATGCCCAATGCCATGAGGGTATTTGGCCTGGTAAAACAACAGACTTAAAAGTCAGGGCATCACTCAGGGACACACACAACCTGTGTCCCATCCTGAGCAGGGCAGAGAGGGGCCAAGAAACAGCTTCTGCATTTCCACAGCAGCATTTCCCAATCACTGTTTGTGCCGCCTGGGTCACTCCTACTCAGATCACCTGGGTTTCTTCTTTCCAAGCCCCACCTTTTTGGAGCCCTGGGTACCTCACTCTGACACAAACCCCACCCAACTAAATCTTTTCTACCTCCTTGCTCCTTTTGAAAGACACCAGGGACAGTCCAAGGCTTTGAAAGCCAGGGAGACATGGCACCACCTGCTAGGAGGGAATAAGCAGCTGCAGCCTTGGCTTCCCTCTGCTTTTCCACGATAAACACCGTTTGCTTCTTGGTACTGCAAGATTGGGTAAGAAGGTAAAACAAATGGATTTACAAACTATCTCAATGTTACACAGGTGCAATTAAGAATAAGACATGGCCTGTGTGGCATTCTCCATGGCTTTGGCTTGGGATTGGAGTGCCAGAGTTGTCCAGCTGTATTTGGAAAGCAGTGCAATAATGTGTCACATTTCTAGTTCCCTCTCGTGCTGCTGACTGAGGGCAGGAGGGCTTGAACTCGAGGCTTGAAGCATGGGAATGCTGGTGCTTCTGCAAGACTGGCTCTGGTTTTTCCCCCAAGTCATGGAGTTGGGCATAAAGGTTTTCCTTAAGCTCAAGAGCTTTGTGTGCCTCACCCATGGGTTCCAAATGCCACTTCCCTCCTGCACCAGAAGCTGCTTCTGAAGTTGACTCTTCTCATTGCAGTTAATTCTTAGGAGATCCTTGCACTAAAGAGTAGATGGAAAATTATTTCCAATGCATTTGTCCTCTTGATTAGGCATGGGATATATTTATTCCTCTTGTCATGAGTCTTCAGTTTTATTTTGCTGCTAAGCAGCAGGATCTGCAAGGCGTGTGCAAGGAGCTCGGTGCCTGGGCTCCTGGGTGGTGGCAGACACTGCTCCCATGTGGAATTGGGGCTGGATTAACCCTGGGCTGATGCTTTGGGGTTAGTGGAGCCCACAGCCCTGTCAGCCCCAGCGTGTCCAGCACAGCTGCTCTGTCATCCTCAGGGCTGTTTTGCAGCCCCCTCACAGAGATCAGGGCTCTATCCAAATCCCTCCAGCACTGCCCTGGCACGCAGCAAGAGGGAGAAAAGCATCTCCTGGTGGCTTTGGAAGCATTTTACCTGAAAATGTTGGGTAGATTTCCATGTATATCAGAAGAGGGGTGTCCAAGTTATTGTTTGTGCTGGCCACTTGCCTTTGTCTTGGTCAGTGCTGCTTTTCTCACTAGCAGCTTCCCAAAGTCTCACCCAGCTGCAAAGCTAAGAAGGCTTTGCATTTTTATGTGGATAACCAATAAATCCCTGTCTTTTTCAGGCTTTTTGCCCCCTTCTTTCCTTCCTTATCGACCTGTTGCTCTACTGAAACCTCAGCCATGAAGGAGGCAGGTGAAACCACGAGTTGTTAGCTGGACTCTGTATTTTTACACTTTCGTAAGCAAACTCAGGCCCTGAAATTGTGAAACAAGGAAAACAGCTTGGGTTGTGATTTCTTTACTAACCCAATCACCTTCTCCAAATTCTGTTGTGATTTCTTTAGTAATCCAGCCACCTTCTCCACTCCGTGGGATGGGGTTTGGCAACCTGTTACAAAGGGAGCAAGAGAGTTTTGAGCAGCACCTTGCAAGGCTCTTTTGTACCAGGGAATATTTGCTGATTCCTACTGCCCAAGAGGCTGGAATTATGTGCTGCCACCCCAGGGTATCACTGAAGCAGTTCACTGCTTTGGGAAGCTGCTTTTCCCCCCAAAGACTCAGTCCTGGGGCCCACCAGAGGCCCCTGGGCTGCTCCCCCGACACATCCGTGTGACATGTGGCTGTCCCCATCGCCTGGGGCAGCCCGGCAGCTCAGTGCTCACCTCAGACTCCCTGCAATGCAGTAATCTTATTTTAATGAGCATTAGGACATCACACCATCCATTTCTGCCCACTGCTGCTGTTTCACTGGACGTTTGGCTCAGAGATTTATGTCAAACAGAGGGATATAAGACAGTGAGAGCGTGGTTGGAAAGAGAAGCACAGCTGAGGGTTGGCAGGCTCCAGAAAACCCATTGAAGCTGTTGGGCAGCTGTTTTCTTCGTGTTGGGGTGTTCGGAGTTAGCAGAGATGCTGAAAATTAATGGAGAAGAAGGAAGACGTTACTCTATACTGTTTAGAGGCTGTAGTTTCATGATGATATACCAAGCTGGAGTGTTATCTGCTTTGCGGGACTTGTCTCCTGACATAATGAAATCTGCATGCAGGATCTATGGATCATCTTCAGGATCAGTTGTAGCTGCAGTTGGATTGTGTGGATGTGATGTGGGTAAGGGCTACACACTTCTGTTTATTTTGTGTCTTAAGAGATGGAATATCTAGGAATTTTGCAGTTGCAAAAGATTTTTGTTTCGTTATCAGTGGTTAATTGCTCAGATTTTTACTTTATTGGCTTCTTGAAGAGTGGAAAACATGGGTAAATTAAGCAGCACAGAGAAAACAGAGTAGATCTAGTCATTGCATCTTATTAATTGGAATTAATGGCAAGCATAGCTAATAAAAGAAACATAGGTGCTCTCCCTGATAAGGTATTTGGGATTCTTGGTAGATTCCCAAAACAACGAGGGGAAAGAAAACACATTAGCAGGGCACAGATGCAGAGCTAACAGGAGGAAATGTTATACAAAGGCTTCCTGTCAGTTTTCTCCCATATGTCCAAAATCTTTTAAGATGCCTTGTGGAGAAAATGGGGAGAAATGGGAAAGGAAAACAAAATACTTCTGCCTCCTGCAATATTGAAAGTCCTTGGAAAATTCGAGTCCCCTCATGGTAGCTTCAGCCCTAATGAAAACAATGGCTCTGTATGAGCATTTAGCAGCAGGATAAAATACCCCTTTCCCAGCTGGAAGTGTAGCTCAGAAGGTACATAAATAACAGTATAAGGGATGTAGAATGATTGCTTTGCTTTGCTTTGCTTCAGAGGAAATAAAAGAGTATGTCCTCAGCAGTGTGAAAACCTCTCTGTGGGGGCTGGTCCCTGGAGGAAGGGTGCTTAGACTCTTAAGGGGTGCCTTATACAAATTCCTGCCTCCGAATGCCCACGAGCTGGTGTCTGGAAAGCTGCACGTTGTCCTCACCCGCCTGCACGACTGGAGAAGTGTGACAGTGTCCGAGTTTGCCTCGAAGGAGGACCTGATTCAGGTGGGAGCAGCCACCCCGTGAGGGAGGAGCTGGGTGACATTTGCTGCCTGGCCATGTCCCACAGCACAAAATTCCAGGATGGTTTGGGTTGGAAGGGACCTCAAAGCTCATCCAGTTCCACCCCTGCCAGGGGTGGGGACACTTTCCACTGTCCCAATTTGGTGTCAAGCTCCATCCAGCCTGGCCTTGGACGCTTCCAGGGATGGGGCAGCCACAGCTTCTCTGGGCAAACCTGTGCCAGGGCCTCAACACTCTCATGGTAAAAAAATTCTTCCCAGTATCTAAATCTCTGCTCTTTTAGTCATAAACCATCACTCCTTGTCTTATCCTAACAGGCTCTGGTCCATTGTAGTCCACACCATGATTTCTGTCCTTGCCACCCTCTGAGTCCAGACAAGCTGATATAATTTTAACAAATCAGCCCTTTTGATTGCTGTCTGAGTTATCCTGAACAGGCAGGGAGCAAACGGAGGCATTTCACAGGCTCCCTTCCTGCTTCTCTGCTCTGGCTGTGGGTATCAGACACGGTCTGGTGCCCATTAGTCAGTGGTGCCCAATAACCCAGCTGGGGCGCCCTGTTTTGGCATTCACAGATGAGCCACCACTCCCAAAGGCAACAGTTTCTGTGGCTCTTCGCTCACCGCTGTCCTTCCCATCTCACCCACAGGCTCTGATGTGCAGCTGCTTCGTCCCGCTGTATTTTGGGTTTTCCCTTCCAACGTACCGTGGGGTGGTGAGTAGCTTTGTGGTCTGGAGACCCTGTCCCAGCTCAGGCCCAGGGCACCTCCAGCCTCTGTCCTTTCTCCAGCGGTGGCATTAAGGATGTTTCCACCTGTGTTTGCCACCGTCGTAGCTCGAGGCTGTGTTCCCCCAGTGTCTGCAGAGGGAAGAACAGGGCCCCAAAACCTGCCCTCACTGCAGACAGGACTGAGCTTCTCACAAAACTGTCCATCTTCCCCTGTCCCTGGGGTTGCCCCAGCTCCCTCCTGCCGCACTTTCCTCCCAGTTTCATTGCAGCAGGTTTTTGGCTGGAAGGGAGGAGTGGACCTGGAGCACGGGAGCAGCGGGTGGGGCAGTTCCCTGGGAGGGGATCTCTGGAGCCCCAGAACCTCGGTCTGGTGTGGGCCCGGCTGGGCAAGAAGCCGCACACGTTTGCCCGTGTGAGAGAGCTCTGCCGAGGGAGGGCTCAGGGCTCCGTTCTGTGTCCTAGCGCTACATGGACGGGGAGCTGGCCATGTGGAGAGCCGACTTCGTGTCCCGCACCACCATCACCATCTCCGCCTTCGCCGGAGAATACGACATCTGCCCCAAGGACGGCCCAGCCGCCTTCCTGACCTTCCAGCTCGCCGACTGTATCTTACAGATCTCAAAAATGAACATCTGCCGCTTACAGCACATTTTTCAGTTTCCCACGCGCCAGGTGAGCTGCTCCTCCAGGTAGCCGGAGCCACGAGCCCCCTGCAGCAGCCCAGCTGCCCTGACTGCCACCTCCCCCGGCAGGCCATGGACCGCTTTTATATCCGGGGCTACCAGGACACGGTCTCCTTCCTAAAAAGGCTGAGTAAGTGACTGGGAGTGAGGACAGGTAGGTTGGGTGCTTCCCTTATGTCATTGGCTTGCTGACACAAGGTAAGAGATGCTTAGAAATGCCTGTATTCCTGGCACTGCCAGGATTACTTGAGTCCTGGCCTCTCCTGAAGCTCCCTCTGGAGCCACACTCCCCTCTTCTCCGCCACACTGGGCGTGACAGAACTCTTTCCCAGGGAACACGGGTCCCAGACCTCTAGATGGAAGCGCAGGCTCAGGTGCCCCGTGTGGTGTTTGATAACCCCCTGATGCTCAGAGCAGCAGTGTTTGGTGATCCCTGAGCCCTGGGATCATCAGTATCCCTGTTTTCCAGTCAACCCAGGTCATGCCTCACCCTGCTGCAGACCTGGCAGTTGAGCAACAAGCAGTGAGAGCTGAAATCTCTTCCCACCAGGGGATTTCCAGGTGAATTACTTCGAGGGCTTCACGCTTTCCTTGGCCAATGAATCATATGAGAAAGCTGAGGAGACCCTGCAGCTGGAGCCACAACTGAGAGTTCTTCACTCCAGAGCTACAGATCATGAGGATGACACCAAAGAGCATCCAGGGGTCAGCCAGGCAGCGGATGAAGAAGAATAGGAAGCCCCACACCACCTTCTCCAGCCCCAGGAAGGTAAAGAACCAACACTTCCTTTACCCCATCAGTTTTCAAGTGACACTTGCCCAGGGCTGTCAGTGCCCAAAGAGGCTCTGGGGCAGGTGAGAACATCAGGAATGGGAGAAAGTCCCTGCTCAGGTCAGGGGTTACGAGTGAGGCCTCACACTGAGCCCTCACCCTTGATTTGGGTGAGCATTGAGGACTTCGCTTGTGGCTGGGTCAGAAGGGCTCCATGGAGCAGGAGCTCCTTCCGTGGAGAAGGCCATGTGTTTACTCACCTTGTGAGGTAATAACAGGTTCTGCCCACACATCCCTTCATTAGGGGTGTCTCAAGGGTTCAAGCTGTCTTTGCTGTGCCAGCCAAATCCAAACTTCTCCTTAGGAACTCTGGTTGCAGCCTCAGAAACACTTAGTGCAAGGAAAGCATATTAGAGCTGCAGGTAAACCTCTACCTCTTGCATTTTCAAGCAAGACAAGGCAGGTTTCAATCCAAAACTTATCGTTTTCTGCAATCCTATGCAAAATTATGCCTGCTCCCGTTTGAGTTTTGCATTTCAGTTTCTAGTTCCTTGTTACTAAAAAATACAAAGAGCCATCTGATGAAGTGCAAAGTTTCTCTCAAGTTTACTCTTTATTTTCTTTTTCTTTCTGAGTCTTTCAACATTTCAGAATTTATCAGTTTAGGAAAAATTACACAGCTTTTTCAGCATAATGATTATTTAAAATGTAGCCACATAGATTAAATGGAAAGTGAAAAAAGACACAATCTGCTCTTTCTAGGGGGCCCACAACAAATGAGGAACATAAAGGGGAAAGAATAGAACCGTTACCATTCCAGATCTATAAGGAAAAGCTTAGAAAACAAAATGGAAGCAAGAAAGATATTTCCTTTGAAAACAAACCAACTCTAGACCCACTAAGAAATGCAGGACACAGTGTTAGGCTGTAGAAATTGCTTCCCTGGCTGCTTTTTTAAGGCTCCATCAGTCTGAGCTACGTGGAGCTTTTGGAAGCAGCACAGTGGCAATGAGGTTTCTGTGGATGTTGGGCAGCTCTGGGCTATCAGGAATCCCTGTCTCTGGTTTGCAGCTGGGTTGCAACATTTTGACCAGACTCAGGTGGAAAATTCCTCCTGTGGGAGGACTCAGACTCATTTGTTAGGCCAGAGAGCAATCGAGGGGTGAGTCCAGGCTCTCAATCTCCAGAGGAAAAGCACATCAGATTTTCCAGTTGTGGGAAAGAAAAGCCCTGCTGATCAAGGCCAGGAAAAGGCCATTTCACTGTTTGTGCAGTGCTAGAATATCATTGATGCTACAAAGCAGCAGGGGCATAAACTTGTGAACAACTTGTACCTGATTTCTTGAATGAGTGATATTTCCAGAGGACAGGTGTCTGGAGCCTGCAATCCCATGAGGCTCAGGCTGGATTAGCAGGTTATCCACACAGACTTGCCTCTCATCCATGTGCCCAGCAGGACAATTGCACAAGGAATTGCAGCCTCCTCAGTACCCAGACTGGAAGCACAGCCTGGCATAGAGCACCTGCAGAGCCACAGGCAGGACTGGGCACGTGCTTGGCTTTGCTGGGCTCAGTTTCAGGGGTCAGGCTCAAGGACTCTGCCCTCTAGACCTGCAGTGGGGTCCAGCTCCAGAGGGAGCTCCTGCTGACTTGGGCTGTCTCCAAACTCTCATCCCACCCACCTCAGGCTTCACATTTCTGCTGAGTTCAAAGCAGAATGAGACAAGCAGCAGGACATGGGTACGAGGGTGATATTTTGAGGATACCAAAACCTGCTGCCCTTTAGACAACAGGAGGAAGGGAAGCAGCTCTGACCGGGCACTTGGATCCAGTTTGTCCCACAGCAGCTGCCAGAGGTGTCTGTCAGACTCACCAATGTGGTTTTATTCCCTTTAGGGCCAGGTCAGCCACAGAAGAGCATTTCTGACCCCGCTGCTGCCTTTGGCCCCAGTTTATGCTTTAAAGAGGCAATGAGCAACTTGGAACCCAGGCTGAAGGCAGAGCCTGACCTGCCCCGAGGAGCACACGGACTGTGACAGCAATGTCACCCACAGGCAGGGCCGCAGCCCCCGGGTGATTCCCATGGTGCCCTCCTAGAGGAGGCATTTCAGGCTGCTTCCATCCCAGCTGGGTGTAGCTGGGGTTCCCACTTTGCCTCCTTGGGGTGGAACAAGCTCCTGCACAAGATGATTCCAATCAATGCCAAACTTTGCTTCTGTCCATTGCCTCTGGCAAAGCCTCTGCTGCCATTAGCTCCAAGCTCATGTCTCCAAGAGGAGACAGCACCAGCTCTGCTTGCTTGAAAATATGAGGGATTAATAAAGCAAAAGCCAGCTGATTTGAATACTGAGTTGTTAAATACTTATTTCTTGCTCATTCCTGCAGGTTTGGAACAGGACAGTTCTGTGCTGAGACCATTTTAGTTTGGGGGTTCCTTGCAGATTGTTTTTTGTTAAAGTTCTCAAAGTTTTACTAGTTTTTTAGGATCGAGCTCCACGAGGGGCAGGTGGGATACACGGGGCAGTTCAAACTGTGCTCCTGTTTGTGGCCGAGGTTTGCAGACATTTAGGTGATCTGGAAGTCCAATTCCTAGATGAGAATTTTCCTTGGGGAATTTAAATCCCCATTTCAATAGGGTAAGTGCCTCAGGCTGACTGAAATGGTGATATCCTGCCTGGAGGTGGGGATGGTGCTTGCAGCAGCCTGGAGAAGGAGCTGTTGGCTAAGTGGGAGGGAGCAGAGGTGCAAAAGCAAATGATGGGCTGATTGTCCCTGCCTGGGGAGGGCTGGGTGTCTCTGAGCCTTCCACTTTGCCCTGTGGCAGGAACAGCTGGATTTCTGCAGCCTGGCTTTGGCTGCAGTGCTTGAGAGATATAAATCCATCCAGGATGGATGAAGACAGGAGCAGACAGGATTCAGTGCAAACAGGATCCATCAAAATGGGCCAGGAAGTTATAAGGGGACTGGAGCACCTTCCCTATGGACACAGGCTGACAAAGTTGGGGCTTTCAGCCTGGAGAAGAGAAGGTTGTGTGGAGACCTCACAGCCCCTTCCAGGATCTGAAGGGGCTACAGGGAAGCTGGAGAGGGAGCCCTCATCAGGAACTGGAGGGACAGGCCAAGGGTCAATGGCTTCCCACTGCCAGAGAGCAGGGTTAGATGGGATATTGGGAAGGAATCCTTCCCTGTGAGGGTGGAGAGGCCCTGGCACAGGGTGCCCAGAGCAGCTGTGGCTGCCTCTGGATCCCCAGAAGTGTCCAAGGCCAGGTTGGACAGGGCTTGGAGCACCCTGGGATAGTGAAGGTGCCCCTGGCATGGCAGGGGGTGGAAGTGGGTGATCTTTAAGGTCCCTTTTAACCCAAACCTTTCCATGTTTCTATGAAATAAGCATCAAGGTTTCTTTTCGTAAACTCATTCCAGAGAGAATATTCCCAGGTCACTGATTTCAGCCAAAGATCACAGAACACAGATACTGATCTTTCCTGCAGCAGTCATAGTTAACTCTGAGTCTGGTTACATCAAAGCTGCCTTCAACTACTCCCCACATTCATTCCTGCAGTCTCCAGGGCCCTTTGGATGAAACTTCCCTCTGTTCCACTTCCCTTTGTGCAGTTAAACAGGCTGTTTACTCCAAGAAACAGCTGCTGCTGTTGGGATCCATCGTTTGCCTGTCGGCAACCAACAAACAGGGCAGACACAGCTGGGGCAAAGCCAGTCCCCAGCCTCTGATGTGCAGCACGGATTTGGGATAATTAAGAGCACTGCCAATTAATTCTGTGTGCAGACCAATAACAGAGGGTGTGTTTGCCTGGGCCATGCTGTGTGTGTGGCCGTGAGTTACAGACAATTGCAGGAGAAGAACTCATTTCTTTGTGAAATATCAGGAGATGCAGCCTGCAGGGCTCGGATGTAGGGGGAAGTTAATCTTTAGGTTTCTCCATCCTTCGCTACAGCTGCAAGTTCCAGGGGGATCCAAATGCACTCTCACCTCCACAGGTAGGAGAAGCAGGGCTAGGGGGAAGCGTGAAGCTCAAGAATTGATAATTGGTAAAAAAACTTCAGGGAACTGTAGAAAAATTAGTTCCTGCCCAGCATGATGCTCCCTAAGGCTTCTCTCTCTCTCACTGAGGATCTCTCTGAAAGTTTTTGAGTGGGAGGAAAACACTTAAAACATGGCATTTCCTGGCAAATGGCCACCCTGTAATCTGCATTAAAGAAGGGAAGGGATGCTGCTGGTGGGGAGGAGATGGAGTGGGCAGAGAAAGGCCTGGGCTGCGAGGTCTGCGGGTGAAGCTGCCCCGTGGCCCCCACAGCCTGGGGTGGGTCCCAGGAGCTGCACCGGAGCTTTGCCTCGGCCGTCATGGAAGAGCAGGTGAGGCCTGAGCAGGGGCACTGCAGACGGAACCAGGCAGGTTCTGAAGAGAAAAACACTCCCCAAAGATTCCCTCGAGAAGCAGCAGCCGTGCTGGTGAGTGCTGCTGTTGCCCACCGCGTGCCGAGGCAGCGCTGGAGACCCCAGGGCCCCGCCGGGACAATCCTTGTTACTTGTGGGAACAAGGTGAGAGCTGAGGCAGGCTCGAGGTACCGACAGGGGTGAGCAGCCCCAGGAATGTTTGACTCCAAAGGGCTTTCTCACAGCCGGGGAGTTTGCAGCTGCTTCAGGGTGAAATCATTGCGAGTCTCTTGGGCAGCTGCACAGGAGGGAACTCTCAAGCAGATTTTGGGGGGATATGCCTTAAATCCCTGAGAGCTTAGTGCTAGAACATCTCTCAGGATCTTGGTGAATGCGCCTGGTGTCCTGCCAGGACAGAGCCCAGCAGATAAATATCTGGAACGCGAAGCTATTGCAGTAGAGAAGTGGCACTAAGCTAGTTTGTAGCTCCTTTGAGATATCAAAATAATATCACAGGGATAAAAAAACACCTGCTTTTGATGTGGGCTACTCCAGATTTGGAGTTTTTAGCCACACTCAGAATCAGTGACCCATGGGTGAGGTTCCCAAAGGTTTCCCTGCTCTGCGCCCTGCTCTCTCAATGCTGAGGGTCTGCAGCCCCCGGCCCCTCACCTCCTCCTGCCCACGGCTCTCTTAGGCAAAGCAGGCACCACGGTTTGGAGGAGCTCGTGGAGTCGTCGGAGCAGGGAGCTGACCCCTTCCAGCAGCCCCCACACCTTCTTCACCCTGCAAAAGCAAAGCAAACAGGCTGAGCTTAGTGATGGCTAAAGGCAGAAGAAGGGAGGGTGCTCATGGTAAATGCACACCGTAATAATCTTTTCCATAACCAAGAGATCCCGTGGCGTTCCCAGCAGCCGTACCCGCTCTCCCTTGGATCTTGCCTTCAGGGAACACTGAATCCCTCCGTGTGTCCCTCCAGCTGCCCTGCCACTGCTGCAGGCACAGCCCCCGGTTTGTGTCATTCCCTAAAGCCTCTGTTGGGATATCCTTACCCCTTCCTGAATAAGGCTGGAAGCCTGTAGGGCTGCAGCAGGACCTTCGCCAGTGGGTCCTGCAGTCCATTCACCTGCTCCTTCTTCCACAAGCCTGCACCCAGGAACGACAGCACGGAAGGAAATAAAGACCAGTAATTACAAACAGTGAAATAAATGCAATAACTCCTCTTGTCCAGCTCGGGCAGGTACTGAAGCCCAGGCCAGACTCCAGCTGGAGCCACTCTCACAAAGTCTCTTTGCAATAGAAATATTTACTGTAATAAATAACTCAATCTCTTAAATCTAACACTGCTCCCCTCTTGAAGGCTGCAGCAGCCCTAAAGCCAAGCTGAGTACCCCAAATGCTCTACCTGGCAGGAAGTAAGGGGTCAGGCACTGAGGGACCCTTTTGTACAGGCCGGAGTGTGTCCCGTTGGATTGTCCCGAGTCGTTCTTCCCACAGGTGCTGCCGAAGCGGAAATTGCCATCGAAGTAGTTAAAGCCAAAGGCATCTGGGAGACACGGAGAGAAAGGGATGCTGTTTGTCTGTGTCACACTTGGAGGTGCCCCTCGGGTCCTGGGGTGCCACTTACTGTTCCTGTACAGGAAAAGGGCAGTGTCCTGGTACCCCTGGGAGAAAATGTCGTTCAAGACCTGCAAGGAGAAACACCTGAGGTCACTAAAGAGCCCTGAGCCCAGTACTGCAGCATCTATCTGAAGCTGTTTGACTGTGGAGGGTTGGGATGGCCCATTCGGGAAGGCAGCAAGCACTGGCTGGTCTCCAACCACCACAGCACTGGTCAGACAAACACAGAAGGGGTTGGGTGGAAGGGATCTTAGAGATCCTCTGGTTTTGTCTGGTCCTTTGCAGGTTGTGGACTCCATCCCAAGCCGGCCACCCATCAGCAGTGTCCCCCCCAAAAAACTTAGTGCAAAAACAGTGGGTGCTGCCCTCTCCCTTTGAAATCCCATTAATTAACAATGGAGATTGAGCTGAACCCTAAATCTTGAGAAGGCAGGAGCAGCATTAATCTTTTAAGCGAAACTAAGCTGGGAGAAGTCCTGGTGGGCTCACCATGGTGCTGGGTGGAAAGAGAGCGTAGCTGATCCTGCACAGGTTCTCGATGGAGATCTGGATGCTGCCGTTGAAGATCTGGAAGCAGAAGAAGATGGCGGGGCAGTCGCGGGGGCAGATGTCCAGCTCGCCGGTGAACGGGGACACGGTGATCACGGGCTCCTCCAGGCTGGACACGGGCTGCAGGCCCGTGAAACCTCCGTCCACGTAGCGCTGGGGGAGAGCAGAGCGAGGGTTTGCTCTGGGGACCTTTGCAGTGTCACCGAGTTGGAAACCAGCAGCTGAACTGGTGGCACTCCTGTCGTGAGCCTGTCCCAGCTTGTCCTCCCTTCCCCCTTCCAACAGTGTCTTGTCCCACCCGTGCTCTTCATCCCTTTGCCAGCTCCTTCCCCTGCCCTGCCTGTGGCACCCAGCCAGCTCCTCCACCAGGTGCTGTCATCCACAGCAGTTATTAAAATGGAAATATAATTATTTTCATTCTCAAAGCTTTGTACAACGATTTTTGGCAGTCAAGAGCCAATTCAGACGTCACCGAATGCCCAGGATCATATAACTTTTGAGTCCTGAGCTCAAGCAGTAGGGCCCCCACGTTTAACAACTGCCTGCAGATCCCTGGGGGATTACTCACTGGGCAAGGAAAATGTCAACTGCTCTATTCCAAAAGGAATCTGGATTTACCACCCACCTCAGCGGGATTGGAAGTTGCAGCTGATGGAAATAAATGTTCATGAAATAACAGGGCAGAGGGGCCTCACAGAGCAATCACAGACCTGGGGATGGGTTAAAGTTCATCCAGTGCCCCTCCGGCCATGGGCAGGGACACCTTCCACTAGACCAGGTTGCTCCAAGCCACGTCCAGCCTGGCCTTGGACACTTCCAGGGACCTTAGAGACCCTTACGGTGTCTGAAGGGACTCCAAGAGAGATGAAGAGGGACTTTGGACAAGGGCTGGAGTGACAGGACAAGGGGCAATGGCTTCCCACTGGCATTAGGGATAGATGGGATACTGGGAAGAAATCCTTCCCTGTGAAGGTGGTGAGGCCCTGCACAGGCTGCCCAGAAAAGCTGTGGCTGCCCCAACCCTGGAAGTGGATGCACTGGAAAACACTGCTGAGCTCCTCCTTCCCTTCCCTCAGACAAGCAGAGCATGGAAATGCTCAGGGCTGGGGGAGGATCCTCCCACGAACTCTCGATGTCTCAGCCGTGCGTGTCAGCACCTGAGCCAAGGGATGAGCCTGCCCTGCAGACAGGCCCTGCCCGGGATAACTGGATTGTGTCTCAAGGTCCCCACTGTGGGCGTCCTCTGGTCTCACTCGGAGATCTGCAAGGTCATCCACACTCTGTCCATGGGAGAAGCAGCAGAGGGCTCTCCAGACAGCAATTCCACCCAGCTGCCATCTGAGGATGCAGTGAAGAATAAGCTGAAGGGCTTTATCATCCTCCATCAACTAAAGGAAAAGCCTGGACACACCTACCCCTCCCTGCTCAGATGAATTAAAGTTCAAACCCAAGAACACCCTGCTGGGAGCGTGTGTTTTGGTAGGAATATCACTCACCACTCCTCGGTAGGATGGAGGGATGAATCCACAGTAAATAGGAAGAAAGCAGCTGCAGAGGAGAGCCTGTGGAGGAGAGGGATGGCAGAAGTCAGTGTTCCTGTCAAAGTTCTTCTGGACAAAAGCTGTTGACTTGGTGCCTGAAAATTCAGCCTTGACAAAGTCTGGAGCCAGGCTGGTGGTGCCACTTGGACTTTGCTGGGGACTGTGGCAAGAAAGGCTTCAAGAAAGGGAAAACATCTGATTTCGTTGAAATGGAAACACTTCTCTGGAGCAGGGCACAACACTGCATTTTTAAATTTTATAGCTGCCAGAATCAGTAGTTGTAAATCTACATATCTGTGTCCAACACTGCCCTTTGATGGTGGCAAGCTGAAGCTTTGGGGCCAATCTCCATCTTTGCAGGTTTTTGGACAAAAACCAAGACACCCTCACAAGGCATCCTCACCCTGCTGGGATTTGTCAGTGGTAAAGCCACTGCAGGGCATTTGCAACCATTTCCCACCAATCTCATCAGCTGGGAATGAGCACCCCGGGCTCCTGGGTTTCCTAGAGGAGGCACCGCGGGGTGAACTCCAGCATCTCCATGGAGTTGCCATCCTCTACTGTCTCCCCGGGACAAGGGACCCAGGACCTCATGGTCAGCTCTGTTAGGCCTTTACCCTGGGATTCTCCCCCCAGCAGATAATTTACTGGTTAATTAGCTGCCTGTTGTACAGCAGCAGCTTTGTCCAGCCCTTTCCTCCCAGGAGAGTGCTGAGGCAACAAGGAAAACCACTGCCAGAGGGACTTGGCTGAGCAGAGGCCCGTGGGGAGAGCTGAGAGGTCGCACCAACACTGACAGGGCTCTTTGCAAAGTCATTGTTAGAGCCCCAACATCAGCTGTATGAGGCTGGAAACAAACCTGCTGCTTTTTAGCATGACTTGTTCCATCTGGTGCTGGAACTCAAACCTTCCTCCCTGTCCCCAAGCTCATGGAGCCTATTGTGGTGGGACCACGGCTCTGGCAGAGCCTCCCGACCCTCTCTCCATCTTGGGTAGAAAACTGCAGTTAAAGCCACCAACACTCAGGGTCCCTCCACCCCAGGCGGTTGGTGGAGACCTTCCCACAGCACCAGGGGAAGGTCTCTGTACCTGAATGAGCTCCTCCTTGGAGCTGAACTCCGAGGCCATGACGTTCTGGCCGTCGGCCACCCGCGTCAGCGAGATGTGCAGCCGCCCCGAGGCCAGCAGGTAGGAATCCTCTGGCAGCATCCGCTGCAGGACAGCCTTGAGGTTGGCCAGCAGGCTGCACTTGGGAGAGAGGGGGCCCAGGATGGTTTTCCTGACTTCTGTTGCCAGTGCAAAGAAAAACTCCTTTAGGTCATCTAAAACAGAGGCAGGGGCAAAGATGGAAAGAAATCAATATGCCTGCTGCACTCATAGTTATATTTTAAGTCCTGTTTTTAACACTCCTCACAAATAGAGCTTCTTGCAGCCCCTCTGTGTTACCCCAGGGTGATACTGCTGCTACAGTGGGGGAGGTTGCAGCAGGGCAGAAAGGGGGGCATGGCCCCCATAATGTCCTCAAAGGGCACCATATCACTGTGTGACCCCACTGCTGAAATCCCTGTCTGCACCAGAGAGAGATGGGGCCTCGGGATGTTCCTGATGGGGATTAGGGAAGGGCTCCAGAGAGCCCCAGGAAGGGGGACACTGAGTTATCCGTGACAGTGTGACTTGCACAACACATTCCTGCCTTTCCACGTGGGCAGCCCCAGGCTTTACAGGGAGCTGGGCTGGCTCCCGGGTGAGAGTGAGGGGCACCTGTCCTGCTTAGGGCTTTCCTGCAAGCCGGGTGTCCTGGCTCCACGTTCCTGGGATTCCCGGCTCACCTGAGCTCCCCCCGGCGACCTCCAGGGTGGTGCTGATAGCCATGACACGTGTCTGCACATCCCGGGAGCTGGGCTGAAGGAGCAGAGCCCTGAAGCCCCGAGGGGAGGAGACTCCAGGGCTCCTGAGGAGGGCTCAGGAGACTGCAGGTTTTAAAGGTTCCACAGTGATGGGGAGGAAGAGGAGGGCACCAAACCCTGCGGGAAGCCTGATCTCATAGAGGGAATTTGGTCCCTTTGCTGACATGGGGAGCTCACCTGGGGGAATATCCCACCTGGGGGGTTAAACTCTTGCAGAGAAAGCTTATTCAGCACCGAAGCTGCAAAGAGCTGTCCCTGTGCCCGGTGGCTTCCCGGGGACCCTGCACCGGCACGAGACCGGAGACCGCCGGCCGGGCCCAGCACCGAGGCTCTGTAGGGACAGAGGCTTCCGTGCGGTCTCAGGGGATTGTGTGGACGGACAGACGGATTAGGTGGAGTGTCCTGAAGGCAACTGGAGCAACACAGGCATTAAGAGGAGTTATGTGTGTTTGAGCGGATGCTGAGGCCACGCGGGGTGACAACGCTGGGCGGGTTTGCACGGAGGGGATGCCAAAAGAGCCAGATCTCCAGGGTGGTGAGGCACCCCCAGGGCACTGTCTGGCTGCTGTGTGTCCTGGAGATGGGGGAAAACATGGAAAAACTGCCCACAAGCTGCCGGGTAAGAGGTGAGAACCAAGCCAAACTTTACAGGCTTTGGCTCTGGACCGGGCTTTGACTCAGAGCGAGGGAAGGATGAGCATGGCAGCAATGTGACTGTCCCTGCCTGCACCAGCTTGGTGACAAGCATGTCCCCACAGGGTGACTGGTGGGGTCACAGAGGACAGCCTGGCTCTGGGAGCTCAGAGCTCCTCGCCCAGCCCAGGGCAGGGGATGGGCACCTGACTGCAGCCACCCCATGGGACACCTTTCCCCTCCTTTCTGCCCCACTGTCCCCAGTATGAGTATGACAGAGCTTGTGCCACATTCATTTTCCTTGTTAGAAACCTAACCAGAGTCATTACTATTCAAAATGTCTTTTCTTCCTTTGGGGAAGATATTTTGGGCACAGGATCATCTCAGCCCCTCTAAATGGATGGTGCCTTCCACCCTCAGGGAAGCAGATGCCCAGTTCAGGAATGGTGCCCCTAGCAAGAGTTGCTGAATATATTTGTACTGCTGGACAGCCCCAGCTCCATCCATTACAACAGAAGGAGGAATCAGAAGTTTTGAGGCCTTTGCTTATTTGTGGAGGAGTTCATCCCCATGTGGACAGAAATGTTCCTTTCTGCCTTGTCTAAACATATTTGCCAATGTTTTGAATTATTTTTAGCTGCAGCAGAGCAGTTCCAGCATCCACCAGAGGTTTCAGGAACTGTGTGTTCCCTCCCGGCTTCCTCCATCATTATTTGGTCCCTAAAAACTTCTGCTCCTCCTAAATATCCCCATTGCTTGAAGCAGAACTTGTGTCCGGCTTTAGAGCCTTGAGTCCTGTGTACGCTTGTTTACACACGGGCACTAATTGGAAATATGGGAGGATGTGATTATTAAAAGTGGATTAACTGCTCTGAATTAATTCTACACACGGAGGATCTCGTTGCTAGAGGGGCCTGTTTCCACATTGCTGAAAGAGGGTCAGAGGAAAACCTCTTTAGCAGCAATAAGAGAAATGGCAGCCCTGGGTTGGAGCACACTGCTGTTCCTCCAGGAATTTCCTGTTGACAAGCCCTTGAGCTTTAGCCACCGGGAAAGGTGCACCTGGAGACAGGAATCGCACGACATCTCCGCTCGTTCTGGGGAGGCTGAGTGGGCTAAGCCACAGTGACATGCAAACAAGGCTGTCAGCTCTGTAGATACCTGTGTGACAGCCACCCGTGTCCCTTCGTAGGCACAGATCCCAAGAAACCTGATCCATAGGGAAAAGAGAGCTTTAGGTGGGCAAATCCAGCCCCTGCAGCGGCACAGACTGGCTTTGGGACACGTCTCAGCACCCCTCGGACCTCAGAGCAGAAGGGCAGGAGATCTGCTCCTCCAGCAGGAGCAGGAAATGGAGCCGGTGGAATACGGGTACATCCAGATTTCCCCCTGGAATTTCTGCCCACCAGCTGAGCCAGGGAACGCTCAGGCTGTAAGAACCGGCTTTTTCAGCTTACACCACCCAAAACTGCACCGCGCTGGCTGCCGGACGTGGCAACACCGTGGGTTTCTGTAACACCTCTGAGCGAGGGGAGTGCCACCAGCACCCCGAGGCATCACCCCTGGGTTTACGGAACAAAAGCTCCTGGGTTTATGGAACAAAAGCTCCTGGATTTACAGAACAAAAGCCCCTGGATTTACGGAACAAAAGCCCCTGGATTTACAGAACAAAAGCGCTCCCGGAAGGGCTCGAGGCCGTGGTTTTCTTACCGAGGCCGACGCCGCACACGACGGCGGCAGCGATGAGCGAGCCGGCCGAGGAGCCGTAGACCTTGCAGGCGGACTTGAGGAGCTCGGGAGCCAACTCCAGCAGGGACTGCACCACCCCAACCTGGTACAGGGCCAGGAAGCCGCTGCCCGAAAAGGACAGCGAGAAAGGGGTGCTGGAAGCCCGGAGATCCTCCACAGCCATCTCAGGATCAAAGCAGCGGATCTGGCTCGAGGTCTCAGGTGGTCCTTTTTCACCAGGTGAACCTCAGGCTCTCTTCTCCCCTGCTGCCTCCAGGCTCATCTCTGGCTGCAGAAGAGTCCAGAAGATGGATTTTCTGCCTCCTTTTATGACAGCTCCCCGAGGCGTTGAGATTTGCGAGCTATTTTAATTGCTGCCTGTGCTAAAAACAGAAATTTTCCCCTGATCAAAACAGCTCTTATAATCCTCAACCACAGCAGCTGGGGCTGAATCAGGGCTGGCCTCTCATGCCAAGGGGTCTGCAGTGCCCCAGGAGCCCTCTTGCAGCGGGTCCCAGTGTTACTGTGCCCGTCACACTCGGAAACGTCCTTCAAAAATTCCTCTTTGCTTCATGCTTTCTTCATCAAAGGGTGTTTTCCTAAATAGGATTCTGCTTTAATCCCAGTTTAGGCACAGCTCAGTGCTGAGTGAGTAAAGGCTTGTATAAGACACTTAAAGCCAGAGGGTGTTACACAAGGGGTGGATGCAGGGCGTTACTTAGGGTTAGGTTTGGAAATATTCCTTGTATTTGCTTCCTACTGGAAGGATTTTGCCCTCGCCTGACTCTTGGATATTGTTTGCGGGGGGCAAAAACCAAAGAGCTGGATTTGTTTTTCTCTCCCCTTTCAATAAGGCCCTACAGCAGCACCGCGTTTCCCAAACCTGTGGTTATTGACCCAAAATCAAACTGCCTTTGGACTGTCTGCATCACCTGGGGGATAGTTAAAAAATCAGGGAGAAATGCAGTAGATTTCTTGTCTTTTCAGCCTTAATGATCCAATGGTGCTGCCAACATACAGAACAAAAATTGCCATTTTAACAGATGTATTTATTAAGTACTGGTAAATATTGTGTCGTCTCTGTTGTCCAAATCCATAGAGCTGCACAGTGAGAGGAAACATTCCGTGGGTTAGAATTAGGCCTGTGTGTATAACACAATCTGTGGGTAAGGAACAAGGCTCTCCTCCCTGTGTCCGTGCACCAGCCTGGCCAGGACAGCACAGGAAACCACAGCATGGTCCCAGCACCCTGATACCACCTTTGCAGTGCTGTTTCACCCCCAATTTTCATTCATTTTTCCCTGCCTTCTCCAGCCCCCAAGACAGGAATTGGAGCAGAGTCCCCCATGCTGACGTGCCAAATGTCCCTGGGCTGAAGTGTCACCCGAAGCTGCCGTCAGCAGGTGGACATTGCCTGGAACCCCCCAGGTAAATGTCACAGCGTGGCCAGGGCTGCTCTCGGGTGCTCCCTGGATGTCAGGACACACAGGAGGAAGTTGCCAGCTCCAAGATACATCTAATAATTAATGGGATTATCCTGGAGGTGAACAACTGCCTGAATTAGGGCTTTTAGATCCACAGCCTTACTGGAGCCCCTAATTTCTTGTCTTTCTAGTGTCTGATGTTTTGCAGGATGCCCTTGCTGGGTGAGCCTCCCACACGCCCCAGCCTCTCCACCAGCCTCCTGGAGATATCAAAGCTTTGATCTGTGTGATTCATGCCGCTGGCTCCTCCAGGCCTTGGGAAAGCAAATCCCTTCATTTAAAGGACTTTCTTCCAGCACTGGCAAGTTCATGAAGGACAAAAGGATCACTTGTTGCTGTGAGTGGTGCAGACAGGCCGGGGCACTGGAAGTGCACGAGGGTTTGTGCACCGGAATGAGTTGTTCCCCTGTTCCCTGTGCATTAACTGCTCCTGTTGTTTGCCTCAGGCCCCCAGGGACTCCAGCAGGCTCTGCAAAAACAGGTGTAGGATGCTCCTGCTTCACTCAGCGCACCTCCTCAGCCGTGCCCAGCCCTGACTGCCAAGGTTTGGGAAAGGTGGAAACGAACCCATGGGAGCTGTGGGACACGCTGCTCTGTCCACACACGGCTCTGTCCTGCACTGAGTCCCGGGGCTTCTCCAGCAGGGCCAAGCTGCAAATCTCCCCTGCACCCTCCCCAGCTGCCAACACCACGGCCCGGGACAGCATCCAGGAGGCATCATCCTGCCCGGCTCAGTTCCATGCTCCTGTGAGATGAAACCTTGTCATCATCCTCTTAGTGACAGCAAATTTTGCATTAATTGGCTCATTAAGTGCCGGGCTGATTTTCTAAGCTGCCCTGCCCTCCCCCGGCACTCCAAAGCAGGATTAGTGGGGACTGACGGCTTTGGAGACGCAGGATCCCCGCGGCAGCCTGGGATGGTTTGGGGAGAAAGCCCCTGCTCACCCTGAGCTCTGGGCGGGCTCGGGGCTGTGCAGGGCTCTGTTTTGCCCAGAGCCCAGATGGTTGGTGTCCGTGATCCAGGGATTTCCGTGCGAGGCGATTGTCTTCGCTGTGAGAAGCCACACCAGGGTGTTTAGGGAAGGATGAAGGTAATGCCAAGAGCTGGAAATGGCTCAAAACCCCAGGACTAATAACTTGCCCTTCTTTAAAACCTTCTTAATATCTTCAGTGGCCACAGGCAATCAGGTTCCAATTTTATAACCAGGAGATTAATCCAAGGTGCTGGAATCGCTTACGGGAAGGGACCTGGGCTCCAAAAGCCACCAGCCCTGGGGTGCTGCACTAAGGCAGCTGTGGCTGCTCCCGACCTCATCCCACCATGCCCAGCTGGAGCAGCATCCCTGAACACTGGGTTGGCTTTTTTGGGAGCAGGAGCCTCTTGTGCCAGGGGCTGGGCAGGTTTGGCTCCTTGTTCCCCTGACACAGCTGCCCCGATGGGTGGGAAAAGGTCCAGTGAGCAGAGAAGGAGGGTACTTGGTTCAGCTGTGGTGTTGGGAATAGCACAGGAGAAGGGAATGGGAGTTTTCCTGTCTCCTGTTTCACCTGGCAGGTGCATCCCACGTGCTGATGGAAGATGATATCCTCTGAGATAGAGGATATTTGACTTTCCACTGGGACGTCAGTGAGGAGACAGAGCCCTTTTCTGCTCCATGCAAACCCCAGCCCCTCCCTGGCACCGCACGAGCTCAGATGCAAAACAAATTGGGGCATCCTGTGACCCTCTAGCCACATCCCCACCACATCCCCACCACCAGCTCGCCCAGCCCTGGTCCCAGCCCGGCACAGCCCCACGGGCTCTGGGCAGGGAACGGGAATGTCGGGACTGTTGCAAACAGACAAGGGCGGTTTCAGTTTCTCCCACAGTAAAATCTCCTGGGCTGGTTCCCAGCCAAAAGAATCGCAGTGCTGACGCTGCACTTGTTGTTGGCAGGACCCGGGAGTGGGATTTGATGTTTTCCACACTCCTAATTACCCTGGGCTGAATGAGATGGAGCCCTGCAAGGTGTCCCCCCTCCCTCGGCAGCCGGTGACTCCACCCTGTGTCTGTCAAACACAGCCCCGAAGGCTTTGGGGCATGGACCTGGGTGGGGAAGGGCTGCTTCTGTCCTTTGAGGGCTCTGCTTCGCCATTCTCATTTACTTTGGGTTTTCCAAGGAGCGAGAAGGTCAGATCCTCCTGGAGAGGAGGTGCTGGGCAGACCCGGGTGTCACCGGTGGCCCACGGGGGATTGTCACCCCACACCTGGCAGTCACACAGACCCACACGTTTGTTTGCCACCACCATCACCTTCAACCCACTAGAACATCCCTCCTGCACGATGCAAACCCCAAAACTTCATCTCCTTCACCCCAGGCCAGGTCCAGCCTTGCACAGGAGATGCTCCTGCTGGTGCCACCACACCAAGCCCTGGCAACCCGCTCAGCCCCGAGCTGCCTTAATCCTTGGTCCTACTTAGGGGTCTGGGCAAAGATTAGCTGGAAACATTCCCAGAGATTAGGGTTTAAATCGCTTTGACATTTCACATCTTCTTAGAGCTCATAGGTGAGACCCCGGCAGCTGTAAATCCCCTCAGTCCTCGAGGATGTCACAGCTCCTGCACCGCTCAGGAATGAGCTTTACCCAGTTCTTGGTGTCATATCAAGCTGCTCTGGGTAGCAAATCTCCTTCTGCTGGAAAGGGAAGGCCTATAAATGGTAAAAATGGCAGGACAACACTGCGTATCTGCTTGTGCCACTTGGAATTTGGCTGGAAAGGAGCAGCCCGCAGCAGCTGGAGCAAAGCAAACATTATTCCATCTATAACACAACTCCCAGCAGACAAACCTGGCTGGCATTTAGGCACCAATTTATTTGAGTTTTACATTTTTTTTTCCGAACTGGATTCTTGGCTGGCAGCAGAACCTACAAAAATTATGTTGTAAATTCACAAATACATTTAGAAAAGCAGGTAAATAAATAATGAACACAAGCAGCAACAGCCCCTGAGGTTCAACACAAGCACTTGGCGGGAGCTAAAATACAAATACGGGGTGAAATTTGGGCTCTGTTTGATTCACAGACTCTTCGCCCCCAGCCATGTGGGGTTCAAGCATTTCATGGCACTGTCGTGGGGGTTTTCCTGAAAAGATTTTAACTCCGCAGCTCAGAAGTTCACCCCACGTCCAGGTCACCGTCAGGGATTGTCCTCCCACCGCTGAAGCTTCATCGTCGGGTTCCCGGGCACCGCAGGCCCTTCGCAGCAGCCACCGTCAGTCCGGGCTGTCACAGTGGTCTATCCTGAGCTTTTCTCTCTTCTGCTGAGACAGAAGGAAACATTCTTAGAATCACGAAATACTTTGGTGTGGAGACAGAATTTTTGCAAGAAAATGGACACGTGGTGCACCAGCCATAAGGACAAGTGAACAGAGCACGTAGAAAACGCACACAGAGAGAGAATGCTGATGCTTCAAGGACAGGGACAGCAGCCGAAGAAAAACATAAACGAAGATAGAAAACTGTCTGATGATTCGTGTGAATAGCTGCACGGTAGCCACGTGTACAGAGCCAGAGATTCAATTAAATCATTCCATGTTTTATGTGTGTTTATTGCTTTGCAAATCCTGTAATGTGTGGACGCCTGGACAGGGGGAGCACAGTGGATAATACGGGTGCTTGGGGGCAATAAAGGGGCTTCTGCTGGATTCGTATTGGATCGTGCGTAGTCCATTTACTCCCACACTTTGAATTGTAAGGGGCCTTTAAAGCTCATCCAGTTCCACCCCGTGCCGTGGGCAGGGACACCTTCCACCACCCCAGGTTGCTCCAAGGCCCGCCTAACCTGTCCTGGAACACTTCCACGGATGGGCAGCTGCAGCTTCCCAGGGCACCTGCCCTGACTTGCTGCTGGGAGCTGAGCCCCAGGCTCATCGTCCTCCTTACCTGGAGGATTTTGCCGTAGGGTGGGAAGGAATCCTCCAGGTAGCGGGTGCCGAAGCCCATGATCCTGTTCACGGCCTGGCTGCAGATCCCCGCCACCGTGGCCGTGAGATGGACCGTGTAGGCAAACTGGATCTCCTGGGGGTTGACGTTGGGCCTGCTGGCTGTCAGCTCCCTCTGGACGTAGGCGTCGGCCAGGTTCTTGAAGGAGCTGTAGGACATGTCCCTGAAGAACAGCTGCAGCCGCGCGTCCTCCCTCACCTGCGTGGGAGACAAGCGAGGGCACGCCGTGAGGGGATGACGCCGTGTGTCACCCTCGCGCTGACGCCTTCGCTCCTCAGCAGGACTGCAGCTGGCGGAGGACAGCCAGCCAGCCACGGTCACACCCAGGCAAGGAATGAAAAGTTGCCATTTCCTTGATTTTACTGAGTGTTTTCCTGCCCCGGGGAAATCAGCGGTGTTGCTGCATTTATTTTACAGCAGCGCACAGCTTGGCCCAGGTTGCCTCGGGCCCATCCAGCTGTCCACAGCTCTGCTCTCACCTGCCTGTCCAGCTCATCTCCTGCGCTCCGGAGCAGAGCAACGATTCTCCTGATGGCTTCATCTGTGGAGAGAGACACCAGGTTATCTCCAGCTCTTTCTCCAAGCCTCACACATCCAGATGCTCTGTTTCGTCCCCAGGAAAAATTCCTTGAGCAATGTTTATCCACCTCCATCCTTCCAAAACCCATTTCAGGCTTTTGCCAAGTGCCTTGTTACCCTCATTACCCTCAGCCAGCAAAAATACCCTCCTGCCTCTGAATTTTGTCTTTTGTGTGGTCTAGTGGAAGGTGTCTCTGCCCATGGGAGGGGGGCTGAAATGAGATGTTCTTTAAAGTCCTTTCCAACCCAAAAACCGTTCTGGGATTCTATGAATCTACCCCTCCCCCAATCAAACCCCAATGCTGAAAATCTCCCGCAAAGTCTTCGTCCAACTCTTGGGGTCATGAGAAGCCCCAGGATCAGGACTGAAGCAGGGTTGGATCCCGTGCAGGCTCTGCAGGGGACGAGACTCGTGCAGGTTGGTTTTCAAGGCCAACACTCACCGACCCCGTCGGTGCCGGGGGGCTGTGGGGGCTCCCCGCATCCTCCTGCTCTGCCCGCCCGGCTCTCGCTGCCCTGCACGATCAGCCCGATCTCCTCGGACACTTGTGTGTAGTGTCCATCGGGCCGCTCCGCCTCTGCTGGGACACAAGCACAGATGAAGACGCGAGCGCTGCTTTTGTTGGCAGCTGAAGGCAGGGCAAAGCCACCGGTGCCGCTGCCCACCCCGGATCAGCGCATTCCGAAGGTGAAGGAAGCCACCGGGCGGCCGCGACCTGCCCCGAATCCACCAAAGCTCCTCAGAAATCCCCTGGGCAGCGTTTTGGCACGGGAAGGGCTGGGCTGGGGACGGGCATCCCGCGGGCTCTGCCGCGCCAGCTGCCCGCACCCGTCCCCAAGGCAAATCTCAAGCAGCTTAATGTTGGCCCTAGAGTGGCTTAGGATCTAATCTCGGGTCTCAAATGCAGGTTTAAACTAAACCACCGTGACCCTTGGTTGCCAGAGGAGGAAAGCTTGTGCTTGGGTGATTACTGCCGACGGCCGACTTGGGGTGGCTGTGCTCAAAGCACGGGCAGAACGATCCTTCCTGGGGCAGCAAGTTGGGACTGGAATCTCCAAAACCTATCCCAGATCCCGGAAAACCCTGGGAGGGGGCTAGAGACCAGCACTAAACACGATGGCTTTCCCCAGAGAAGCCCAGCGGGGTCCTGCTGGCAGCAGGGGCGGGTCAGGGTTGGGTGGGGTGCGGGGGTCCCACCTGGCTGGGCCGGGCCCAGGACGTGCCGCAGGGGAAGGCAGCTGGGGCGCTTGCTCCTCGCCCCGGATCCCTGCTCTCCCCGCTCCTCCTCCCCGTGCTTCTTCAGGGAGAAAACCTTCTTGAGGCTGGGTTTCTTCTTCAGGGCTCTGCCCGATGTTGGGGACGTGCTTGAGTCTACTCTGTGTTTTTTGGCTCCTTCTGGTTTGGACCCCTGAGGAGCTTTGACATCTTTCTCCTTTGCTTTTTGCCCTGCATTTTCCTTCTGGTCCTCAGGGCTCTTCTTGAAGAAGAGATTTAAGAAACTTTTCAGTCTGGTTGGTTTTGAACCCGAGTGTTGTGTTTTGCCCTGGGAAGAGTTTTTTGTGCTTTTCCTCTTGGGCTTCAGCCTCTCTTTAGGCAACTCCTGGGGAGATTTGCTGTCATTATCCAAAACCTCCTCCAGGTCTGGTGCTTCGAGTCTGTCCTTCATTGGGCTGGGTTTGGCACGTGAGTACGTGCAGAAATCACTTTCTGACCGTTGTAGCCCATCCGTTTTCCTCCCTCGCCCTCTGTCTTTCTCCTGAAGGGTTTTTTTGGCCACCACTGAGTTTTCATGGCAGCTCAGTGAGCGCTTGACATACATCTCCAGCACTTTCTTGGCCTCTCGCCTGTCCAGAGAGAGGATCTTGCCCGACGGCTGCCTCCCCAAATCCCGCCAAGGCATCTCCTCAGCCGGAGCCTGCGTGTTGCTGTGGAGAAAAACAACATTTTCAGTCTGGTTTTTGCCTTCCCCAGGCTGCTGCACAGTTGGGTTGGGCTGGATGGAGACCTCTCCCATTCTGGCACCCAGGGGTGCTGTGGTTCCCTGGGGTTGTTTATGCTCCTGGTTAATGATCAGTCAGTTTTATGGTCGTTATCTGAGTGCTCCTGGTGCAGACGGCCCACGTGGGGTTTTACAACCACAGACTCGTTGATAAAGGAACCGAAACTGTGGAGAGGGGGGAGATGGGCTGGGCATGTCCCACAGGGGGAGCTTGATTGTCACCCAGGGGGTTTCATCCAGCAAGGACATCACCCAGACACCATCCCATTAAGCCATGGCAACATGTTCCCACTATGATGAAAAACAATACCCCAGGAGCACCTGGTGAGCCACAGAACCCAGAATGTAGAGTATTTCCACTTAAAGTATTGGCTTAAAAATCATTCCAGCCCCTGGAGGTGCCAAGGGATGCGGGCTCTTGCAAGTGGCCTCGGTCACCTTGCGATGACACAGCCCTTGTGTGAGCTCCCACCAGCGCAGGGCTGTGAACGGAGCCCGGAGCTCCGATCCCTGCCTTTCCCATCACCCTTTTTCTCTATGTTTACAACAAAATTCAACCCAAGACGCTGCTTTGGAAAGCCAGAGAGCCGTGATGGTGCCTCGTGCTGGTTTTACCCCCAAAAGCAATTTCACCCTCCAAAGAAGCAGACCCAAGCCAGACTTCTCCACCACTGAACAGCTCACGGGGAAGCAGCACGGAAACCTGGCACAGCTGGCTGTACAAAGCACCCTGGAGCTGGGAATCAGCCTCTGCTCCGACCCAAAGATCACCATCACAACGCACAGCACACCCACCCACCCCACCTCGGCCTGCTTTCGGGATGAGAAAGGCGAGTTCCCTTCATCCAAGCCAACACCAAAGCCCACCAAACACTCAATAATAAATCATTCCACTAAATTTAATCACGGCAAAGCCACAACCTCCATCCTACTTTGATCGATTCCCATACATTGACCACAACATTGGTTATTTGCTGGGTTGGTTTTTACCTTTCCATCTGTATTTCTGCCCCTTTGGACATAGGTCCAGACGAGCTCCTGGGCCACGGGTGCTGAGGGATCGCAGGCTCTCCTGGGAGGTGCCTTTTTATACCCAAGCTAGTGGCTGAGTTAAGTCCTATTTTTAGCAGCCATTCAGGTAGGAGAGCAGCCAGAGCTTCCGCCTGGGATCCCCGCTATCACCGCCCTCGTGGTGGAGCTCAATGGGCGTGAGTTTCACTGGAGGAGAAAACAATTTCCTTATGACAAGTAGCAGCAAAACAACATAAAATCACCTGTCACCTGGTGTAAGCACTGCCCTTTGAGACCAGCTATCTCAGGCAGCTGTCTGGCTTTGGGTTTGGGTTTGGTTTGTTGTTTTTACTGGATGTGATGCCCTAAATGAGCTCTTCTGGGTTGTTTTAGTGAGGGGAAGTCACAACGTTCTCAGGTGAGCAGGGTTTCGGTGCAGGAAGCGCAGCGCCCTGCTCACATCCCGCGAGCTCCCAGGCGGCTCCTGTGGGACCGCAGACGCTCTGGGACACGGAAATGTCAGGTTCTTACACAGCACTGGGCACGGCTGGGCTGAAACATCCCTGAAACCCACCCTGGGGTCCTTCAGACAGCCCTCGCTTCCACCCTAAAACATGAACCAGCTCCTGCCCCAAATCCTTCCCACTCCCGTGGCTCCCACTCAGCCTCACCCAGGGACGGAAAATCTCCCACCGGGCAGATCTGCCCATCCCAACACCTGCAAACTGCACCCGGGCCGAGCCAATCTGACACCAAAGCTCCGTTTGGCCCCATGGCCACCCCAGTGCCCCCTCCCGTGGTTGTGGCATCCTCCAGCAGGTGCTTCCCACTATTCCCCATCCCTGCTTTGCCAAATGATGGCAAAATTCCGCATCCTCCAGCAGGTGCTTCCCACTATTCCCCATCCCTGCTTTGCCATCTGATGGCAAAATTCCGCACTGCAGCTCGCAGGGATGGGGCCGGACGCGGATGCTTCTGCCGGGCTGCAGCTGCAGGCACGCAGACTTTGGAAAACCCCTTCCTGGAAAACCCCTCGGGGAGATTTCCACCCGAGCAGCGCCGCATGGTCTGTTGTCAGCTGGAACGATGTGCAGCCAAGGTGTCTCCTGGATAAAAATGGCCTTTCCCTGATGCGGAGCTCAGCTCGCAATCAGAATACTCGAGGATTATTTTCTTTCTCTTTCTATAAACTCTCCGTGCTGTAATTTCCTGTGACTGTCAGAGATCCAGACCACCTCCCCTCATTTCTCCTGAGCCCACACGGCTGAATCAGAGTCTGGTATTGATTAGGAATTACCTGGCTCAGTTTTTCAGCATCCCCATCTACTGATCAATAATTAACTCCTCAGTGAGGAGCTGCAGACTGCTTCCCAGCTCTTGTCCGCATCCTTCCACAAGCCAATCGATTCCAGGGGGTGAGGAGGAGTTTCACAATCGATTTTGTTCCATGAAACAAAAAGCCACATCCACTCCAGCCCTGGGGCTCAGTTTGGCCATCTCCAGTTTGGAGATCTTGCTGCTGGAGATTACCCAAGACTGAGTCCAAACACCATCCCTGCTCGTGATTCTGGGAATCTGCATTGATGTATGGCCTCTTCCAGACACAGCCAGAAGATGGGAGAGCCAAGCTCCAGAAAAAATCTTCACCTGAAATGTGATTCAGGACCGAGACCTTTATCTAAGCTCAGATCCCTCCTGGGATTTGGGACAGATTCAAACCTAACGGGAGAGAGGCACAAGGAAAAGATGCAAGAGACTGAGTTAAACCAAAAGCCCATTACCAGAGTGGGGGCAAGAGATCTGGACCCAAATTTTTCATCCACTTTTCTTATCAGTGCTGGGAGAGAACGAAGAAGCTGGCAGGAAATGCGGTCACGGGGAGAGAGCACACAGTGCTGGGGTTGGCATCCTCAGGCCAGCGATGTCGAGGGGAAAAGCAGAACTAAACCCATGGGCATAACCGGCTTCTGTGCCGGAAATTGCTTCAGAAGACAGAAAAAAACCGAGGGAGAGGCATTCCCCACATGGAGCTGCAAGGCACAGAGGGTGACAACAGGTTCAGAAGGCAGGGGTCAAAGCACCGGAATTCCTTGGGGAGACACAGGCTGAGATTGGACATCAGGAAACTCTCCTCTGCAGGGGGCTGGGACAATCTCAGATGGGTGTCTAGGGGGGCTGGGAATCACCATCCTTGGAGGTCTTCTAGGCTTGGCCAGCCAAAGCCACAGCCAGCCTGACCTGGTGTAGGAGGCCACTGTGTTTTATGTGGACCACAAGGTCCCTTTGAGCCAACAACCAACCATGAGCCATCAACCAGCCACGAGCCACCAACCAGCCACGAGCCACCAACCAGCCACCTGGCCACAAAAATACAGCAGCTGTAGATCTGATGCATGACGGTGATGTGGAGGGAAGAACCTGAACCATGGCGGGGGTGTTGAGGGGAACACCTCAGCCATGGCAGGGGTGCTGAGGGGAACACCTGAACCATGATGGGTGAGGGGAAC
>VWPU01011443.1:0-20106 GCA_013398955.1 Callaeas wilsoni | reverse complement strand
GGGGGTGTTGAGGGGAACACCTGAACCATGGCAGGGGTGTTGAGGGGAACACCTGAACCATGATGGGGGTGTTGAGGGGAACACCTCAACCATGGCAGGGGGTGTTGAGGGGAACTCCTGAACCATGGCGGGGGTGTTGAGGGGAACTCCTGAACCACGGCAGGGGTGTTGAGGGGAACACCTGAACCATGGAGGGGATGTTGAGGGGAACTCCTGAACCATGGCGGGGGTGTTGAGGGGAACTCCTGAACCGTGGCAGGGGTGTTGAGGGCAGACACTGCTGCCTGCACCAGCCAGCTCATGGCCTCAGTGGAAACCTCTCAGCCCAGCTTTGCTGTTCCTCTGATCTAAGGGGGTGGCAGGCACTAGCCCCAAAAGCAAATCCTCTTTTCCTCCAGCCCTGGGAGTGATTTTAGCTGAGCAATGTGCAATGCCCTGCCCCAAACACCACCAGATGCGGGGCTGCTGAAGGGTGGCTGATGTTCTCCAGGGAATGAAGCCCCTGGAAACCTTTGGGAAAGCCCACACAAGGCACCTGTCTGCGTTTCACAGCCCCTGAACTCCAACCATGCCAAAAGTCACGGGCAGCCGTGTGCTGTCCCTCCCCACACCAAACTCCCTGGCACAAGCAGCAGTTATTCCATTGTTTACTGTCAGGGATGGGTCCCTGTTCCAGGAAAGCAGCAGGTTTACAGCCCTCCTGCCTCTGTTTATCACAGGGAAAGACACGTGCTTCTCCAGGAGGTACATGGAAGCTTCCTAGGAGCATGGACAAAGCTCATCATTCCAGCCCATCCTTGCAAAGGTGCCCTTGGATTGTGACCCTCCAAGACCCCTCTGGAGCTGCTCAGGGTGGCACAAGGGGGGTTGAGGGCTTTTGGCAGCTTCCCAGCCAGGAAAGGAAATTCCCAGCCGAGCCCAGAGTGATCTTTAGTCATCACAGGAAAACCAGGTAAGGAGAGGTCACCTCGCACACTCCCTGCGAGCACGGCACAAGAACCAGGGCCACCAACTGTCACCTGCTCCAACAAAACAAACACACAGGTGGAAGAAGCAGTGAGATCCTCAAGAGCCATCAGGGCTGTTTCCATGGCAAGAAAGTGGAGTGGAAAGAGGAGATCAGGAAAAAAGCACATCCATGGGTGCATATCCCAGGAGTGGCAAGGGGCCTGGATGTGACAGTTCCCAAGGAAGGAGATCTGCTGTGCCACCAGAGCTGAAGGATTTCACCCCAAGAAGATTTGGTTTGACTCTTCCCTAGGACAAAAAGCACCCTTTGTGGAGGGAAGGATGAGGTTTGGGTGCTTCACTGCCCCTTCCTGCTGTGGTGGGTGCTGGGTAACCTTTGGCCCCCTCTCCTAGCAGGGATTGTGGCCTCCCTTCCTAGCCAGGATCTCCCCCAGGCTGTGACCTGTGGCCTGTGACCTGTGACCTGTGACCTTACACTCATTTGCCCCACTAGAGCTTCTCATTTCCTTCTCCTGCACCACTCGAATTTTCAAGCACCTCTGTTTTGCCAATGAGCTGGTGATTTTTTCTGGAAGTAAATCTCAGCCAGCTCTCCAGAGATGTTGAACGGCTGAAGCTTTGCCAACCACCCATCCCACCACTGTCTCGTACTGGCTACTGCCCACTAGCATGTCCAGGCTGCAGTTGTGATGTAGTTTTGCAGGACCAAGACCAGTTACAGCCAAAGGGACTGCAGTTTCAGGTTGGCAGTAACCAGTTTTGGTGGAAACCTCATGGTGCAACCATGTGTTCGTGCTGTGCTCACCCATCAGCTGCTGAGCAGCTCAAACTGGTGACCTCCAGCTTAGGAGCTGCCAAAAGATGTTGGGGATAAGACCTGGGTGCCCACAGGAGCTGGTTTTAAATGAGGAAAGCTTGGATTTCCCAGTTTCAGACCTTCAAACAGCAAGAAGTGAGATTTTCAACCTTACAGTCACAGTATTTTATTTCCTCTGTGGAAAGCAAAGTGAACATAGTGGTGGGTATTTTCTGTTTTCACACACACACGCTCACACACAGAGACTCTGTTCCCTTCAGGCATTCCTGCTTCAAACTCAAAGCAAATAACCTCATATCTGACCATGGGTAGGGTCGTATTCATCACTGGCTTTGTTTCTTTTTGCATTATTTAATCAGCTAATTACAAAAGTCATTACCTGGAGGGAAAGGAGTTAAAGTGAATACCAGCTTAGGGCAACCATGGAGCCTGGAGCTTCAGCCAGGCCTGATCCAGGCAGGTATTTCAGCACACTCCTGACCTTAATCCCAGGAGCAACCTCACAGGAGACAGTGAGGTTCCAGCCTGCACCACATCTGCAATACCAGTCCGTGTGCGAGTCGGGGGAACGGCTCGGGCCGGGAGCAGCACGTTCACTCCTGGGCACGCCGCTCGGAGCTCGTGCCCTGCTCTGCTCTGCACACCTCGCTGGAAGAACAGAGGGGACTTTTCCCACAAGTTTAAACCTTAAAGACAAGCATCAAAATCTCAGAGCAAAAATATCACATCCCCTCCCCAAGGGCAGGAGAGAAAGCTGCAGAAGACCAGCCCACACGTTCACCTGTGCTTTTGGGGCTGGGGCACAGCTTCTGGGTGTGTTTCCTAAGGCAGCCCAGAGATGTCCCAGCTTTGGCTCACAGCAGGGTTTGAAATCCAGGCCAGCTCTGTGGCCTTCTGTTGAGAAGAGGCAAGAGACACCAGCACTTCCCAGCAAAGCACAAGTCTCTCTGTGATGCACTGAAGCGAAACCTCCAAAGATTTACTATGGTGAAACTTCCAGTGGGTCTTCCTTCAAATCTTCATGGTCCTCATTCTCCAGCTGCTCCAGTTTGCTGGATTTCTCATGGACAACCTCCCCAGGGGTCTTCAAAAACCTGAAATACGTTTTTGTGATGACTTTAAGGGTACATGCAAACCCAGCCCCAAACCAGGCTGCAAATGCTGGAGCCTTTGCCCTCAACAAGCCCAGGTTGGACGGGGCTTGGAGCAACCTGGGAGAGTGGAAGGTGGCCCTGCCCGTAGCAGGGAGTGGAATGAGATGAGCTTTAAGGTCCCTTCCAACCCAAAGCCTTCCATGATTCTGTGATCAGCTGAGCTCTGGAGCTCAGAGGGGACTTGCCATCCTTGGGCTTTGCTGAGGATCCCAGGAAGCACTGAGGTCCCAGCTGGCACAGGGCAGAGCCTGGACACAAACCCACCGGGGTATGTGCAGGGGAGGATGCAGGATGCTGCTGGATGAAGCAGCTGCCAACATCTGGAGCTCATCACCTCTCCATGCCCCATCCATGCTGTCCCAGGCAGCTCATTTCTCTGTTCTGCTTCACCTCACCTGAACAACAGCTTCTGCCCTGGCTCCTTTTTGATGATGTTGAGTTTGTAGTAGTGTCTGAGCGCTCGTGACATCTTCTCATAGGTCATGTTCATCCGGTTCTGGAAGGAGAAAAGAATTGTGGGGCGTTGAGTAAAAGCAAGCAACGACACTTGGTTTGGGCCTGTGTGCAGCAGGGCCACACGTGGGACGTCTGAGGTGGTTTGGGGCATGGTTTTGGGAGCGTGGGTCTCTAACCCACACTGCCTTCATGGTTTGCCTTCCAGGGGATGAGAAAGTCCCTCTTTAGCCACCAGGCTGGCATCTCTCACTAACCCTGCACCCACTGTGGCCCCCTCCCCAGCCCCTGGGCCATCAGCTCTAGGGAACGGGTCATGACAGGGACGTGCAGAAGCCCAGGGATGACAAATTCCTTCTCAGGGATGACAAATCTGCTCTCAATTGGCTTACCTTGTGGTTGCCCCAGAGCTGGGCGAGCCCGTTTGGGTTGACGACCCGGAAGACCTTGGCTTCCCTGTCCTCCCACCTGATGTAGGGCTCGTAGCGGCGGTCGGACAGGAGCTGGTACACGTATTCCCACAGCAGCCTGCAGTCTGAGCACGGGGGCAGCCGGTGGGCACAGAGCTGCCACTGGGCTCCCGTGGCTCAGCTGCAGGATTCCACGCTTAGCAGTGACAGGAAACAGGAGAAGAACCCAGAGCTCACGCACAGCACTTTTACTGCGAGATCTCAGAGCAATTACAGTTTTTCAGGTGAGGAAGCTGAGGTGGAAAAGCACGGAATGAAGGGAAGGGAGACAGATGGGCAGACAGGACAAAGCACCATCTCATTCCCCCAAGGAACGAGGCTATAAATTCATAATTACCTGCAATTTTCCCATCCACTGGGGCCGACAGGGTTGCAGGAAAAGAGCAGATGGCACCTGGCCTGCAGCTGCTCTCTGAGCTGGGGTGGGAGAGGTTCAGCGGCTGCATGTGGCTGTGGAACAGGGGCTGCTCTGCACAGCCCAGCCATGAAGAAACAATCGGGGCAGCCTCAGCACTGCAGTCTGCGCCTGCAAGAAACCCCTAATAAACACCCTGTGGCACAGCAGGGCAGGTCCCAGACCTTGCAAAGCCCTGGAACAGGAGGGGAGGGACAGCCCAGGGTGGTGATCAGCCTGGTACCAGCCCAGGCAGAGGAGGAGGGTGCTGAGGAAAGCCTGGGATTTTCCTAAGGGTGGAGCAGCAGAAAGTCCAGGAGGGTTAGAGGAGATGCCAGGTAAGGTAAGGGTCAGATGCAGAAGAAAATCTGGAATAGTAAAATACCCCAGAGCATCCCCTGGTAAATTGTTGTGGGGACTTAATATGTTAATTACCTTACACATGAACCAGCAGAAGAGCCCAGGAAAGTGCTCCCAGATCCACCTCCACACATCCAGCCTCTGACACCAATCCAACCCCACCCTAACTCCTACCTGGGCCCCCCAAGAGCACAAAGAAGCCTCACTGGCCCCCACCAGCCTCACCTGGGGCCCCTCCTCACCCCACCCACTGACCCAGAAGCTGTGTAAGCTCAGCCCCAGCTCCTCAGCCCCAGCTCCTCAGCCCTTTCCCAGCTATGTTGCAGGACCAGTCCCCAGCAGGGCTGTGCCTCTGCCTGGCTCTTGACCCTCCCTGATCCAAATCTCAATCTGCAGGCAGACTTCTTAGGGAAGTCACAGCCTTGCCAGTTTGCCACGGACCCCCTGGTGCTGTCTGGGACTGGTTCTGACCTGCTGCATCACCACAAACTTCCAAATGACCTGGACCCTGCTGGGCCTGCTCGCCTCTCTCAGGTGGTGTGGGATGGTTCCAGCAGGTTGAGCTCCAAGCCCCAGGTGTGTGCAACCCACTGGGGCTGCAGGCAGGTTCTGCCTGATGGACGCTGCCGTTCTCCCAGGATATTTTTCTCCCATCATACCTTCCTCCAGGCTCCTGGCTTTCCTGAAGGGTGAGTTCAGCAAGGGGCTGCACACCAGAGCTCTTCTTTGAGTCTTAATGAACTGGAGTACTTCGTAAAGCACATCCCCTGCAGGGAAGGAAACTCTGCTCAGGTGACTTTGGGTAACAGTCCCTCTCAGGTAATGCTGAGCCACAGAGTTTGGGGTTATTCCCCATCCCAAAGTATTTGCAGTCCGGATGGCCCAGAGCAAGGAAGAGCTGTCCTCATCTCCAGCACAAAACCTGGGCTGCTGGGACCCATCGAGCCCTCTCAGCAGAGCACAGCTTGTGCTGGGATGATGCCCACAACCCCTTGCCCTGGGTCTGACCTGAGCTCGGAGCTCGGTGTCTGAAGTCATCCTTGGTGAGGATGCACAAGGCTTTGCCGTTCATTTCGAACTTGCTCTCGTCGCTCGGCCGCAGGGAATATTCCTTCTCAGCCCATCGTAGCCAGTGGATCACGTCGTCCTTGCTCCACAGTGAGGGCTGGATTCCTGAAACCAGGAGCAGCCTCTGTCCCCATCCTCAAAACTGCCGAGTGGCAGGCTGGGGCTTCTGCTCCATCACCAAACTTTCCCTCTATATTAAACACTCACAGGTGAAAAACACCATAAAGAGAGAAGATGAACCCTGACAACGCCACGTCCCCCTCGCCAGCAGGGAATGGTCCCTGGGTGGGACACCAAGGCTGCAGCCACCCTGTCCCACCCCATGGGAACTCCTTTCTGAGCAGCATTGACTTGCTTAACCTCTACTCACTCAGCCTCCCTGGAAGCTTGAAGATCTCCCCAGTGCTGATGGGTGAGCGTCTGGCCTGGGATGGGGGTGGTAAGGACACTGCCACCACGGGGCCGGAAGAGCCGATGGCCACTTTGCCCTGGGGAAGAGATCAAATACATCACTGGGGGGCAATTCCCAGCTCTGGTCCTGCCTTTGCTCTGGAGATGCCTCCACCTGCTCCAGCGTTTCCTAACTGGTTTCTCACAGCAGCGTGGTGCGATGTGCTGTCTGCAGCTCTTCCTCACACTTTTCGTCATCCTAGCCCCACGATGAGTCTCTGGTTGCCCAAGTCAGCATCAGTAGCCAGAGATGCCTCTCTTTCTCCAGCTCTTTAGCAGAGGAACCTGCCCTCACTCGGGCTCTGGGTGGGGGTTATCCATCCCCACTCCCCACGGCTGCAGGAAGCAGAAGATGGAGCCAAGACTGGCAGAGCCTGCAGTGCTGGCTCCCTGTTTCTGCAGGATCCTCAGAAGCTCGTCGAGTGCTCAAGGTTTTAGGAGAGCACCTCAGTTCTTCAGAGCTGGGAAAACAAAGCTGCCAATAGTGCTTTGATTTTGTCTTAAAAACACCGTGTGGAGGGACATCTCTCACTCTATGCCCAGTGATCATTTGGGTGTAAGTGGAAATGGCCATCCCATGGTTTACGGAGAGGCAAGCTCCTTTTGCTCACTGTCCATGGAGTTCCAGCCCCTCAAGAATTACTCTTTCCCCTCAGCCAAGGCATGTGAGCCAGAAGGGAGCTCAGATCCTGCTTCCAGCCCCGTCTAGATCTTGAAATATTACTGGCAGCCAAGCAGATAATGTTTCCCCTTAAAAATCTATTAATGTGAATCCCAGCAATTTCTCAGCTTCACTCACTGGAAAATTAACAATTTTGCTGTCAAATGGTATTTTCTGAAGCAGTTACCAACTCTGAGCACTTCAGGCTCAGGCAGGCTTTTGAAGGTGATTTAGAGAGCCACCCCTCAACTGCGGGTGTGGGCAGAGGAGCTGAGCCCTCTGAAAACCAGGGGTGAGGAGACGGGAGTTGGAAACATCTTAAATGCGAAGCTGAAGCTCCCAAAATCAGGAGAACAGGACACAGGAGCAAAACACTGCATCACTCCAGGGAAAAAATGCTTCCCTGGGAGTTACAGCAGGAGGAAGGCAGCAGGCTGCTGAGGGGGGTTCTTCGGCAGAAGGACAATTTGGTGGTCGCTGGCTGTCACTGGGTTGGATTTAGCAAAGCAGGCAGCTACACGACACTGCATGAGGAGAACAGTGAGACTCCAGAATAAACTCTGAGGAGGCTTGGCAGCAATGCAAACTGTCTTTCAGATTCACTCTAAGCAATAAGCTATGGGGAAAATAAAAGTGAAAGAAATTAGCAGTGTATCTTGTCTAGAACTATCTAAAAGTTATTTTAATTTTCTCCCATTGGCGTGACTCTCTGACAAATGAGATTTAGAGTAAAACCAGAACAAATCTGGTATTTTTCTCGCTCCTAAGGATTTCTAGGCCTTGAGATACGTTATGAATTTTTATTATGTCATTCTAATTTTATGTTCTTGCTTTTATCCCTGCTTAGCTGCTTTCAGACTTTTCTGAGACGGCTTTTCTTTGCTTCAAGAGGAAATAGCGTCCTTGGGGGTGTTTGAGTGGGAACGTGAGAAAAAAGAGCGGTGAAAAGGAAAAGGAACCCCCAGATGTGTGAGAGCAGCTTTTCGCTCAGAACCAAACGGGGGGAACAGAGGCCCCCGTCTGTTCTGGGCTTCGTGAGGCCGTTTGGAGGTGGGGTAGGGAGTCACACCCCAGGGCACGAACTTCCAGCCCTAACTGGGGGAGAAACCCCGGGGGAGGACGGGGAGCAGGGAGGACAAGGGCGCGGGCGGCTCCTACCTGCATACCGGTGGCTGTGGGAGGCCGCCCCCGCCCCGGTACCGGAGCCCGGCGCTGCCGCGGCGTCCGGAGCGCTCCGGTCCCGTCCCGGCGGCCGCCGCGATCCCTGCGGAAACCGAAATCGAAAGGAGCCGGAGCCCCGGGAGGCCGGAGAGCGCCGGGGGCAGCGCCCGGGGCCGGGTCGTTCTCCCCCCGCCCCTCCCGAGGCCGTGACCCCGCGGCTCGCCCCGCTCCGCCCGGTACCGGGGCAGCACCGGGAAAGCTCCTGCTCCCAGGGGCCCGGCCCGGGCGGGCTGAGCGCGGCCCCGGGGGCGGCCAGGCGGCTGCGGGACGGAGGGATCCCGGGACGCGCCGGGAGCAGCTCCGATGTCGGGGCTCGTCCTTTCTCTCCGCAGGGCGCGGCCGGGGCAGCGCTGCCGCCGGCAAACTTGGGGAACCCGCGGGAAGGGGGGGAAGCTGCGCACCGGTCCCGGAGCACCGGGAGGTGGGCGCACACCTGGAGGGTGCCCACCTGCCCCCGTGCCCACCCTGTGATGTGTAGACACACACCTTGCGGGGGTCTACGGGTAACTGGGAGGGACTGGGAGGCACTGGGATAGACCGGGTGGGGACTGGATGGGCTTTGAAGGGACTGGGAGGGACAAAAAGGACACTTTTAGGAGCAAAAGGGGCACTGGGAGAGGACTGGGAGGGACTGAGGAGGCAACGGGATAGAGTGAGATGGACTGGGAGTGACAGGAATAGACTTGGAGGGCACTGGGATAGACTGGGATCAGCTGGGAGTGACTGGGATAGACTTGGAAGGGATTGAATGGGATTTGGGACGGATTGGACAGGACTGGGAGGGACTGTGAGGCACTTCTACGGACAAAAGGCACTCTGGGAGTGGACTGTTAAGGCACTGGTATAGACTGGGAGGCGCTAGGGCGGGATTGGACGGGACTGGGAGGGACAAAAAGAGTACTTTTAGGAACAAACGGGGCACTGGAAGGGCACTGGGAACCACTGGGGGGCACCCGGATAGACTGGGATATACCGGGATGGACTGGGAGGGGAGTGGATAAGACTAGGACGCACTTTTGGGGACAAAAGCGGCTGGGGGAGCGGACTGGGAGGAGACTGGGCTGGACTGGGAGGGCTCCGCTCCCCGCGGGGTCCGGCCCCGCAAGCCCCGCCCCCTCACCCTCCCTCGGTTCCCATTGGCCAATTGGGGAAGCCAATCACCGAGCGGGTCCAATCACGCGGCGGGGCGGGAGGTGGGCGGGACTCAGTGGTGGGGCCCCGCCCACCGCCCGCCTGAGGGAGCGGCCGCGGCGGGGACGCGGTGAGTGAGGCCTCGAAGGGCGGGGGGGCGGCCCGGGACCCTCTGGGGCTTTGGGGGCCCCTTCTCGGTCCCCTCTGAGCTTCTAGGGCTCTTCTCCGCCTTCTCTGTGCTTTGAGGGCGGTTACGGGCCTGGGGGCGCCCGCGGTGCGCTGTGTCCGGAAAAGGGGATCGGGGGGGGGCTTTCCCGGCCCGGCTGGCATGGAGGAAGGTGCGGGGCCGAGAGGGGCCTGGGGGTCACAGGAAACGTGGGGGAGGGGGCTGAGGGGGCTCTCTGGGGATCGTAGGGGTTCCGTTGTTTTGAATGGGCTTTGGAAGAGACTCGAGTGGTATCTGAGGGTCACAGAGGACATGGATGAGGGGGCTGGGGGGTTTCTGGGGTCACAGGGGATGTGGGGCTTAGGGGGTGTCTGGCGGTCACAAGGGGTATGCTGGAGCGGGCTGAGGGGGTGCCTGGGAGGGTCACAGGGGACTGTGTTGTTGTGAATGTGCTTTGGAGGGGCCTGGAGAGCTTTGGGGGCTTCTCTGAGGATGTTTGGGGACAGCACCTTCTGTGCACTGATGGGGGCATCTCTGGGGGGATGCTGCCACCTTTTTAGTGTTTACTTGGAAAGGGGGTCTTTGGGGTGTCTCGTACACTCTGTTTGGCAGGGGGCTGGGGCTGTTATCCCTGGGTTAGCACTGCATCCTCGAGTCCCTCGCATGTTCACCTTTTCCTGGGCTGTGTGTGAGGCCGGGACTGTGCCCAGTGTCCTGTGGAGAGGCTGCTGCTGTGCCCACCACCCCCAGAATGGAACCAGCCTCCCCTCGGGGTGCTGGCTGGTCACACACCGCCCTCCTACGCGTGTTCTGGGGCTGTAGGCTGGTGCAGTGTTATTCTTAAGCGTGTTTTTAGCTTGAGTTAACCTTCCTTTTCCTCCCTCCTTTCTGGCCCCACTGTGCTTTGAAAGGAGCAGGGGTTTCTGAGGGGTTTTCCCCTAAATGAGTGAGTAGGTGAGACTGAAGTGGGTGAGACCTCAGCCCACCTCTGGTCATGGGCACATTTTTGTGTCAGCTGTGATCCTGCCTGTCTCTGTAGTGCCATCTCAGTGACCTGAGGCTCTTCAGGGAAGGGATGATAATAATGCAAACGGCCTTGGGTATGAGGTTTAATAAGACCAGGATGCAGGTGCTGCATTGGGGTCAGGTCAGCCCCTGGTATCAATCCAGGCTGGGGATGAGGAGGTGGAGAAAGACTTGGGCATGAGCTGCTGGACGTGCCCCCATCACACGTGTAGGAGCCAGAACTCCTGGAGCCCTGGGCCAAGCCCCCAGCGTGGGCAGCAGGGGAGGAGGGGATTCTCCCCCTCTGCCCTGCTCAGGTGAGACTCCACCTGCAGAGCTGCCTCCAACCCTGGAGTCCAGCACAAGAAGGACATGAAGCTGTTGGAGGAGACAACCAACATGGTCAGAGGGATGGAGCAGTTTTGAGGTTTGGGATTGTTCAGGTTGGAAAAGAGAAACTTTGAGGTGACCATATTGTGGCCTTCCAGGAGCTGAAGGGAGCCTGCAGAAAGATGGAGAGAAGCTGTTTACAAGGGCCTGGAGTGACATGACAAGGGGGAATGGCTTCACACTGACAGCAGATTTAGATTGGGTATTAGGAAAAAATTCTTCCCTGTGAGACTGGGGAGGCTCTGGCACAGGGTGCCCAGGGAAGCTGTGGCTGCCCCTGGATCCTTGGAAGTGTCCAAGGCCAGGTTGGATGAGGCCTGGAGCACCCTGGGATAGTAGAAGGTGTCCAGCCCATGGCAGAGGGTGGAACAGGATGAGCTTCAAGGTCTCTTCCCACCCAAACCATTGCGGGATTCTGTAAACCTGGGAAGTTGACAGCCTCTGTAGGGAGAGCGTTTTGAATCGTTTTGCCAGCGTTGCAACCCAAATCCTGTTGTAGCTGTAGATTATGGCTTTAAGGCAGAAAGTTCACCTGTGGTCCCTGTGAGAGCCTTATCCTCACCTCAGTCGCAGTCCTTCCTGCTGGCATTAGCAGCAGTCACAGGCAGTTCATCGGAAGGAAGTTGAGTCTGGGAATCAGAGGGAAGGCCGAGCTTTCCCTGCGAAGGTGTGTCCTTGTTTACCCTGTGCAGGGGCTGTGGGCTTGCACTGCTCACAGTCACCTGGCTTTGAGGGTTATAAATGCCTCAGTGCTCGGTTCACAGAAGTGTTTTCTGTGATCTGAGCATCAAAACAGTGAATTATTGGGGCCAGGAACTGTGGGTTAGTGTGTAGGCAAAGCTGCTTGTGGGAGTTATTATTCTGCAGACTGGATTTCCGCGTGCCTTTTTTATTATTTATTCTGTTTAGGGAAGCAGTCACCTTTTACTAAAATAAATACACTATTTATAACATAACTCTGTATTTACATCACTAACAAATGCTCTTCTGCAAAGCAGCCTGAACAACAATTGTCTTTATTTTCCATAATAACATCCATGTTCTGATCTTACAGCTGAAATGCAGCAGTTTATGTAAACCAAGTGAGACCTGTGCAGAGACTGTCTAGACTTACTTCAGTTTATCTTAAAGCAATTGAGGACAGGTTAAAGTAAGTTCTGCTCTCGTGGGAATAGGCATGTGCTGATTTATTGGTGTTTGTTTCAAGACAGACTAATTTGCAGCACATGAAATGCTTTTTGATATCTTTTGATGCTGTCTTCTGGTGCCAGAATTAAAGGGGATGAGTTTTGTGTTTGATTTGGGCTTGAAAGGAATGGTCTTTCTGATAGGAGTTCATTACATCCTTTTGTTTTGGGGGAACTTTTTTTTTTAGTTACTCTGTATAAATGAGTGGAGTTCAGTGAGCTCAGTCAAGATGCAGGGGCAGCTGGAAGAAGCTGTAGATGAAAGAACCAAACTGGTTATTTCTATCCTCCTTAACAGTGGTGAGGACCAAGTAGCAAAGTCATTTAAGCTGTTTGATGCAGATTGCATGTACCTACAGGCAGAGAAAGTGAATATGGGGTTTTCTTGGGGTTGTTTATTTTCTGGAAAGGCTTTGAGACAGTTCTTGGAGTGGCAGATAAGACAGTCATTCCAGAAGCCTCATCACTGCTTGTGCTAACAGAAACGTGTCATCTAAGATCCATCTAGGGTTGTTGCATGTGTCCAGTATAAAATCACTCAAAGTTAACTTTGTTTTCCTGTGCTCCAGAGGTGGTGTTACCCAAGCTGTGCACAGCAATAATCTGTATTTGCATTCCCAAAGTATTTTTAACCATCAGACTTGAGAAACCCTGTTCCTTCAGCTGATTTGATCACACATCTGATCTTACCTCAGTGTCTTTGAAGTACCTTCATGTTTTGGCATGTTCAGTCCTGCCTTGTCAGAACCCAAGAGGTTTCATAACCACTTGCTTGGAGTTTTCTGTTCAGGATATTGTAACATTTTTTGTGTGGTGATTCAGTCTGTCTTTACAGGTCATGAGAAGTAAGAATCATCATCTCATTTTATTAGTTAAGGCTTTCAGCCTCAAGTTTGGGCCATGCTTGTCACTCGACCTCATCTTGAACTCATTCTGTGTGCCCATGGCAGGCAGCCAAGTGTTCCGTTCACTGTGTAGCAGTGCAGTCAGGAAAATCAAAGTATAATACTGTTTAAAAGTCTTGCTATTAATTCTGCTTAAACACCTGAAAACCCAGAAGCAGAAAATGTAGAGTAGTGTAGAAAGTGTTGAGTGTAGAGAAAGGTAAATAACATTTCACCCTGTGTAATGAATTGGCTGTAAGGCTCCAGTGCTGTAGTTAACATCACCTTTGTCCCCCTTTGCCAAAAGCTGTGATCACAAAGGGACATTGGCCAAGCAGTGGGACTGGATTAATGATTGCATCACAGAGTTGCAGAGTCTGGTAGGAGTCACTGCATGATGGGAGGCCAGCTCAGCAGCCAGATAACCGGGGAAAGGAGCCTTGCAGCACTCCCTGAAACAGCACCTGTGTGCTCTCTCTGGTGCCTGTGCTTGCCAAAGCCACTGGCAGCGACTCTTCCTCCTTCTAGAACGTCAGATCCTGTCTAATAAATGCCAAGTGAGATTCCTGAAAGCTTCAGCTGGTGTTGGACTCTGGAACTGCTGTGTTCTGCTTGGAGATCCCAGAGGAGTGCGTGGATAATGAGCTCTTTCTTTACAAGAAAAATGCTGAGTTGGTGCCTGGTAGTAAAGGTCACTTGAGCTGTCTAAAGGATCTCCTGGTTTTTAAATGAGTTTCTTAATAAAAAGTGAATTTAGCCAGAGGATCAGTTCATTACTGGCTAATTTAACCCACATCCAGACAATCAGCGTAATAAACACCTTTTCTGTGGGGGAAAATGTAAAAGGAAGGGGAGCCATCAGCATTTTTTTCTTCACTTTATTTATAAATAGCATAACCAGAGCTAATACAAGGTTTAGAAATTACCAATGTGGTAACATTCACATTTTTGTAGAAACAATGTGATTTCAGTGTCTGGTTTTTGGGGAGACCTGGCCAGGTCTGATGAAAGCCACTCTGATTTCAGGTTTCTGATCCCAGTGTCCCCTCCGATTCCAGCATGACAGTCGGGTAGCACTGCCGGACCATCTTTGCCAAGGTTGGTACAATTTTGGGTCTCTGGCTTTTGGATGGCCTTGCCATGGGAATTGTTGACTGAACAGCCTCCCTGCTCTGAGCCGTGACAGTGCAGAGAAGCTGGGACTTGTAATCCAGGTGGTGGAGAGGGGATGTGTTTTGGGAGTGGTACAGGGCCATAAATAGAGGTGCTGGAGGAGCTGGGACCTGCCTTCCCTGTCTCGTTCCATCAGTTTCCGTGACCATTTCTCCTCCTGTGTCGTGCTCCAGTTGTAATTTGCAGTCACAATGTGTCCTCCAGCCTCAGCAGAGACTTTAGACTGGCCCCTGGGGTCTTTGGATCCACTTTTTGGAGCACAAAAGAGGATTAAGGACTTTTGAAGGGCAGCTGGTCCATAAGCATAGGCC
The DNA here is from genome assembly GCA_013398955.1 of Callaeas wilsoni. Classification (NCBI taxonomy): domain Eukaryota; kingdom Metazoa; phylum Chordata; class Aves; order Passeriformes; family Callaeidae; genus Callaeas; species Callaeas wilsoni. The sequence goes on along the minus strand of VWPU01011443.1, from coordinate 5,842 downwards.
TGAAATTGAGAAGGAAAATCAATGTCTGTTAGTCTTGGAAGCAGCATTGAACATGGGCTGTAGTTGCTGAAGCTCAACATTCAGTAATTTCTTCTGCAATTTGTGATTGTTTTTTTTCTTCTTGCCCTCAGAATAACCTCAAATGTGTTATGTGCAGCTATTAAAAATGGTGTTAATCCATGGATTGCTCCTGGGAGCAGGAATGTTCAGTCATTGCTTTGGTTTTGCTACTGAATACACAAATATAGAAATACCCTTGTGAACTATGAAATGTAACAAGTCATGTGTATCCCACTGTCAGAGTGACTGGAGAATTACTCAGCTGTTTACTGCGAGAATAAAAAGCTGCCTGAGATTCAATAGAGAAATAGCCAAAAGAAGCAATAAAAAAGGGGCGATGGAAATGGACTAAAGACAGAGGAGTGAGAGGACGGCTCTGTGTCTGGTCTGCCTCTGCAGTTCGGGGACAGATAGTCTGGGTTAGAGTGTATTAGTCAGTCATGCTCTCAGTGGCAGCAGCACGTGTTCCAAGAACTGGGAAGCGACCGCAGTTCCCGACCAGCTCCCATAAAACAGTGCTGCGTCCCTGACCTGTGCTGGGTGTCAGAGTTTAGTCCATTGAATCAGGAAGTTATCAGGAGGAAGCAGACCTTGGCAGCCATAAAACCAGGAGAACTGACCCTTGTGACGGCAGTGGGAAGTGGTGTGTATCAGTTAATGATTGCTGCTGCCACATGGCTTGTATGCAAAGTTTTGGCTACATAGCTTTGCAAAACAGATGAGGCAGCTGTAAATTACAAGGCCATGTTTAATAAAAGAGAGGTTTTCAATAAATGTAATTCCTGGTCTAGAAAGAATAATTGAGTGCTTGGAACCCAGCCCTGTGGCTCGCTGTGCTGGGACAGCAGCTGGTCACGTTTCCTGAAATGAATTTGTGAGTCCCCACGATGCCATTGGGTGTCCTGTAAGCTGTCAGGATTAAGCATCTGCCCCGGTTTGAGCGATTTGCTCAGTTTAATAACCACTGACATTATTTTTCTCTAAGTGGTGCCTGTTTTATAACTGAATGACTGCAGTTCTCAGGTTATTCTGGTAACTCGGATAAATTGGAGGGAGAGGTCCACAAAAAATGTGAGTAGGGAAAAGGCAAGAGGAGAGAAACTGATGGCAGCAGCAGAGTTTCTGGATGGCCTGGAGATGAGCAGGGTGGATTTTCTAAGTGCCTCAGTTCATATGCTCAGTATCATCTGCTAGTTCAACATGACTGGAACAAACAACGGAGAAAAACAGAACAAGGAAGCTTTAACCTCCGTGAAAGTGAGCTCATTTCTTCTTCCTCTGGGCGAGTGGATTAAAAATCGTGGTGTTACATAATCTCTACCCACAGGAAAGCTTCCGTCTGTCTGGAATGTTATCTGCTGTGGCAGTTGGTGGTTATGAATGAGTTCCCTAATCCATTGACAGAAATGTTCCAGCAGGCACTTGCAGACTTCCCTATAGTGAAATGCTTGTTGAGAAGCCCTTGGTCAGGTGTCGGGGCTGATACAGCCTCAGGAGATGGATGTGTACATAGCAAAGGCCTTTAAACTGATAAGGGTTTAGGGAAAAAAAAAATTACTGTCTGTGTTGGGAAAGGAATCCAACTAAGGAATAGAAAAGAAATAGAGATTATTAAAATTTCAGGTTTTGATTTGCTGTTAAAATTAGTTTTCTTAAATCCATGGAGTTTCTCTCATATATATGAGCACAACCTGGCCTTTTTCTATAGGATCTAATTTTTTTTTCCTTTCAGACTGACCAAGTTACAAATATGAAAAATCCTAAGATTATTCAGTCATGTGCAAATCAGATGATTCAGGTGTATTTGAGAAGTGGTTCAGCTTTAATATAAAGCACCTAAAGACCACCAGGTTTTGCCCATATCCAGGCTTTGCTAAGATCCTTCCTAAGCATGTGTAAATTAGCTCGTGTTTGAGTCACTTGGCACTAGGCAGGTTTCAGGTTTTGCTCTAAATGCTGCTGATCTCTGGACTCAGCTGTGCTGCCCAGCGATTTCAAACCTCCCTTGGAGTGCAGTCAAAGCCATCGATTTGGATGCTGCACTAATGGAGAACAGTACTGATAATGAGCATTTCTTGGGCACGTGGGACAGGAGCTTTCTCATTCCCAGCATTCCCTCCTGTTTCACATCCCGTAGTGGGGCTGGAGCGTGTCTGCCCCGTCCCAGCTCAGGCTTGGGTGAGGCCGTGGTCAGGCGCGCTGGGTGCGGTGGGAAGGGCGCTGTGACAGCTCTGTCGCTGCTCCCGGTGTTCTGGGGACAGAAATCCCCTCGCAGGGCTGAGCGAGGTGGCTCTCAGAAAGACCAAAATGAGTGTGTTTGATGGAAGGAGCTGTGTTCATGTGCAGTTTTGCACAGGCCCAAGGAGAGTGATAAACAGCTGGGTTAGAGAAGGTCAGCTGGGGATGTGCTGCACGAGATACTGAAGTGAAACCAGTCCAATGACTTCTGTTACCTTGTGCTGGCCGAGCAAGGGGGAAACTGGGTTTGTTTACTGATAATTACAAAGCTGCAGAGAGCTCTGTGCATTAGTGCTATATTTAAATGTTCTCCTGTCTGTCAAGTGTACCTATTACAAAATGTTCTTTGCCAAGATCATGGGCCTCTGCTTTTCTTCTTTTTCTTCTTCTTCTTCTTCCAAGTTGGAAGAGATCATAGAGTCCAATCTCTGTCCCAACACCTCAGCTAAACTAAACCATGGCACTGAGTGCCACATCCAATCTCTTTTTAGATACGTCCAGGGATGGTGATTCCACCACCTCCCTGGGTAGACCATTCCGATATTTTATCACTCTTTCTGTAAAAAATATCCTCCTAATATCCAACCTATATTTCCCTTGGCGCAACTTAAGCCTGTGTCCTCTTGTTCTATCAGTTGTTGCCCAGAAAAAGAGACCAACCCCCACCTCACTACAACCACCTTTCAAGAGGTTGTAGAGAGTGATAAGGTCACCTCTGAGTCTCCTCTTCTCCAGGCTGAACAACCCCAGCTCCCTCAGCCGTGCCTCACAGCGCTCGTGTCCCAAGCCCCTCAGCAGCCTTGTTCCCTCCTCGGGACGCGCTCAGGTGTCCCCACGTCCTTCCTGAACTGAGGGGCCCAGAACTGGACACAGCACTCGAGGTGCGGCCTCACCAGTGCCAGGTGCAGGCGGAGAATGACTGCCCTGCTCCTGCTGGCCACACTGTTTCTAATAGAGGCCAGGATGCTGTTGGCCTTTTTGGCCACCTGCGCACACTGCTGGCTCATGTTGAGTTTAAAAGTTAGTTTTGAAAATAAATTGTTTTCAGAAAATTGGTTAATATGCCATGGCTGTGGCACCTCTATGTGTCTTCACTTTGTGCTGTTAAGTCATTCCAAGAGTATTTCTAAGGTGTTATGAACAGCTATGGGAAAGGCCACTTCACCACTTGCAGAGTGGAATTATTGCATTTCTGAGAGATGAAACAACTCTTAATGCAGAAAAGAGAGTGTTCTCCAGCTTCTCACCCTGTGTGCTGCAGATACTTAGTGCTGTCTTTAATTAGAAGGCTGTCACAGCTGAAGTAAAAATAACAACTCAAAACAAAACCTCCTGTGAACCAGATTGAGAGCCATGAGCCTTAGAGGCTGTGCCGGTTTGGACACCAATCCGGGAGGAAACAACCCGAGAGGGGCATCTCTCTCTCTCTCTCTCTCTCCTGCCTGCCAGGTAAGCAGGCCCTGGCAGCACCTCCCCCACGGGTTCGGGAAGATAATTTCTTGAGTGAAAGTGAAAAAAACCTATTTATTTAACAAACAGAGTCCCCCGCTGTCACAGGAAAAAAGGATATTGAAACCCCCTCCCCTGTCCCCTAAAAGAGGACTATGGATTTTAGAGTCCTTTCTGTAGGTAAAACCTGCAGTCCTGAGCTGGGCCGGGCCAGGCAGGGTCCGACGATCCCCCTTGGAGGGTCCCGCCGAGCAGGGCCGGAGATGGGAGCTGGGCTGGGATGAAAAGCACCCAAAAACAGTCCAAAAAAGAACAGAAGCCGCTGAGGCAGATCACAGTCCCTTCTTCGCTGAGAGCTGAAGAGACCAAAGAGCAAAAGTCCTCTAACCAACAAATGTTGTCAGAATCGGGAGAGAAAAGAATGCAAACATTCTAGTTACAAGGTCACGCTGGCCGCTTTGAAGAGTTCTCTCGGTTTCTCTCTGCCCCCTTTGCAATTTAAAGGTACACTAGAGATCAAGCAGGCGATGGGGAATACAGAATGGTCATAGAATCACCCCAAGACAGAGGCTTTGCTTTTCCCTGGAGCAGCTGGAGCCGTGACAAGGAGCATTGCAGCCCCTCGTGCTGCCCGGGCCGTGCGGGCACACGGGGCTGGACGAGGCGTTCTCCTGCTGGGACATGTGCTCGTGGGAGGGGTGCTCCAGGTTCAGCAGCAAGAGCTGATGTCTCGTGTCTTCAGCCAGGCTGACAGAAGCCACCTCATTTCCTGCAGTCCAGTAAAGAGCTCTAAAATGTCACGGTGTGGTAGCATCTGGTCAGGACTGAGCTGAAATCCTCGGGTTAGAGGGAGCTGCTTTTTGGACATTTACAGACTCTTTAATTAGCAGACTCTGCAGGAAAACCTGTCTTCTTGTTAAGGGTTTATTAAAATCATGCATAAGCTCTACTGCTGGAAGATGCTAATTTATCTGAGAATCTCTTGGATTATTCAGCTGAAGAGTGAATATTCCTCACAAGGACAGGCTTTGAAGACCATTTCCTAGAAATAAATAATTTTTTTAAAGTCCCAGCATTTCTTTTGCATGTTTATCTTTGAGATAGACAGGAAACCAGCTAGAGTTTTGGCTAGAATATTGTTGAGTTCTCGCCTGTCAAGGTAAAAACAAGCCAGAGAGGCCTGTTCTGGAATTCACGTCAATTTTAGACCTTTCCCCTTTCAAGAGTGACCTTATCCAGTGCCCAAGTGGGCACCTTTCCTCAGCACGAACACCTCATTATGTGTGTTGAAATAGGAATCTTCTCTGCGTTTTCAATTTCAAGGTTTTTTTGGGTGTGGTGGTTTGTTTTTCGTTTGGTTTTGTTTTGTTTTTGGGGGTTTTTTTGGCAGTGTTTTCCCTTTTTTACTCTTACAAAATGTGGCTCCAGTTCCTGGCTAATTTTGCTGTAACGCAGCACTAGCCAAATATTTTTGTGGAAGAATTATTAGTCATGGAAGAACAAATGTAATGGAATATTCTTAGAAAGTGTTATAACTATGCTTGACACGTAAAATATTTATCCAGGCATGTAAACAAAGCAAGAGGTGTCTTGCCAATGTCCCCTTGTAAACCTTGGTTGGTTTGAAATCATGAACTGTTTTTCAGTTCTTGAAAATAAGGTATCGGGTTCTGTGCTGACATGAATTGCCGGAGTGCTAATGGCTGGCCTCACCTAGATGAAATTGTAGCCCCTGCTCTTGCCCTCAAAATAAGTCAGGAGGTGTTTTCCGAAGAGCTGTAATTGTGCTAAATAAAACTCCTGTGTTTATTTTGGTTTTGGATTACTCAGTATTACTTGCAGTTACTAATGCAGCTGCACTGTGAAAGGAGCCTTATGTTTGTTTGGCTTTTTCTTATTGTCTGTATCTTAATGAGAATTAAACCATGTGTCTGATTCGGGGAACTCTGTTGTTTCTAAGGACAGCACTGAGGATGTTCCCTTTGTGCCTCAGCTCAAAGGAGCATCTCTGCCCTTGCAGAGCAAAATCCAGCTGCGGCTTCCACAGCAAAATCCAGGTGTGGCTTTATCCACACAGGCTTCCAGAGCAAAATCC
>VWPU01011440.1:0-54469 GCA_013398955.1 Callaeas wilsoni | reverse complement strand
GCGCGGGGCCCGTGGTACGCAGCCGCCCCCAGCTCCGTCGTGCCCTGTCCCGTCCTGCCCGGACCCCCGGCCCCTCACCTTCTTCTTGGCCGCGGCCAACCGGCTCTGCCTGCTGCCGTCCGCCATGTCCGCCCCGCGCCCGGGCCACGTCAGCCCGCCAGGAGCGGCGGGGGCGGCGGCAGCTCCGCCCCCGGCCGGCCCCGCTCCGCCCCGGGACACCCCGGGGTGACACGGCGGGACTGCCCGGCCCGGTGGGACACGCCGGCCCCGGGACACCCCGGTCCCTGTGTGACACCCGGAGCTGTCCCGCTGCTGTAGTGACCCGACAGCCCAGAGCAAATGCCGGGAGGAGCCAGCTCGGCTTCCCTCGCCTTTGCGGGGCGCATCCCGCACACCCGCCTCGCGTTCTGCCCTGTGGTCTCCAAGCGCTGCCTGGGATCCCGCGGGCAGCACAGGCGGCGGGGTCGCTGTGTGTGCTCCCAAATCCTTTGAGCTTCCAAGCGCGGCAGCACCAGAGGCTCGGGCAGCCCCGGCGCTGAGACACGGCGCTCACAGGGACACGGCTGCCTGAGCCAGCCGGGCCCGAGCGGCGGGACGGGGCTCCAGCGCCGTCCGAGCCGCTGTACGGGACTCGGGGGGCCGGGCCCAGAGGGAGCTGCGGTGGCTCGGCGGGACACGGGGACAGCCTGGGGCGTGGGCAACGCTCACCTTGCGCAAACAACATTGCGGAGGTGCTTAAGCATAAAGACTGGACGTGGCAGTCAGTGCCGTGGTCTGGTTGGCATGGTGGTGTTCGATCACAGTTGGACTCGGTGATCTCAGAGGTCTTTTTGAACGTGCTTGATTCAGTGATTCTGTGTGAGTGACCCCAAGACCCCCTGAGCCCCCGTCCCAGCTGAGGTGTCTGAGGCACCGAATGTAACTACCTGGGTTGCGGCCATTGGGGGACAACTGTGTCCTGCCACACCCAATGTCACCTGCAGCCCCACCGCGGTCGGGCCCGGCAGGGGACTACAACTCCCGGTGTGCCCCTGGCGGCAGGACTACAACTCCCGCTGTGCCCCTGGCGGCAGGACTACAACTCCCGGTGTGCCCCTGGCGGCAGGACTACACCTCTCGGCGTGCTCTGCGGCGGCGGGGGATTGCAAGTCTCCGGTGTGGCGAGAGCCCCGAGCCTTCAGCGCGGAGCCCTCAGCCCTGGCCGAGCGGGTCCCGCCGAGCGCGGGCCGCAGCCCGCCCCGCCACCCGCCGCCGCGGGCCCTGCCCAGGAGGTAGGAGCCGGATCCCCGCTGCCCCTCCCCTCCCCTCCCGGGCCGTGTCCCCGCCGAGGCGGCGGTACCGGCCCCTGACGCGGCGCCCTCTGCTTTGCCAGGGTCTCGGCCGGCGGCCGGCGGAGCGGCACGGCCGGATGCAGGGCACCGGTGAGTCCTGCGCGGGGCTCCCCCCGGAGCCGCTCACGCGTTCGCGGTGGCTCAGCCGGGCCCGGTGGGGAGTGTTTTTCCTTGGGGTTTCCCCGGGTTAGTGCCGGCACTGCAGTTCGCACTGTGTCGTCCTGAGAGTTTCTCCTAAAAGGCACATTGTGATTTTTAACTATTTATTTTCACTTTACACTGTAACTCTCCAAAGTTCTGTAGGATGTGATATGGAGCAGGCTAACGTTATGTGCACTGATCCATATTTTACTTGAGCCCCCTCTCCCTGCCCTGGGGATATTTTTTTCCTTTTTTCTCCTGTTTTATCCAGTGACACACACTATTTTCCCATTAGTGCTCCAGCATTGTAGCATCTTATCCAGAGCTGAGTTCCTGCTTCGTGTCTTCTGTGCTCTATAGATCCCATCTCCAAGGTCCTCCCAGCCTATTGGAGCCAGCGAAGAAGCCCTGCGGTGTGAAATCCAAGAGCTGAAACAGAAAGACCTTGCTCTAGACCAGGAAATTGCACAATTATTGTCCGAGTACGTCCTTGGCAAGCTCAGCGTTCACTGTGATGCCTCAATTATTTTTGTTTTTAAACCAAAATGTGATCCAGGAATGGGAGCTGAGAGCTGACCTTCTATGATGCTGTTTTTGGTGTGGTGCAATGTTGGTTACAGTGGTGTTGTAAGTGATGGGACTTGTTAGAGACAAGAGGGAATTCTTTCCACTTCATGTGGTAAGGCAAAACAAGTTTTACTAGGAGCTTGCATAAGAGGATTTTAGCTTTAGCCTGGGTGTTGCTGAGGTAATTATGTGTTTACTGGGAACAGATAATTTTAGCCATTTGTTATTTGTTGTGAAGGACTGCTATTTTCTAAGGTAAGTGTAGTGCATAGGATGGAAATGGTGGAACAACAAAGGCTGTTCCAGAACCCTTTTTGATGTATCCTCAAGGATAAACAAACCTTCTATCTACGGACAAGAGGAAATGGCCTCAGGCTGTCCCCGGGGAACTTCAGGTTGGACATCAGGAGGATTTTTTTCACTGAAAGGATGATTAAACATTGGAATGGGTGGGCCAGGGAGGTGATGGAGTCATGTTCCCTGGAGGTGTTCAAGAGATGACTGGACCTGGCACTCAGTGCTCTGGTTCAGTTAATATGGTGGTGCTTGGCCAAAGGTTGGACTTGATGATCTTGGAGGTCCTTTCCATCCTAAATGATTCTACGATTCTTAATTTTAAAGATACATATCAATGGAATTCACCACAGCTTACTCTTGTTTCTACTTGATTCTGAGGACTTGGGTGAATTTGCTTTCTTGAGCTTATTTAGAGCTTTCATGTTTGTGACTTGCAGCAACTGCACTCGCTGCATTCAGTTTCTCTTTTCGAGGTGCCGGGCTTGGGTATCTCCCATGGCAGCAGGAACCCTCAGTCCCTCTGTGTCATTTGTGACCTTTCTGGTGTTATTTTGCAGGGGCTACAGCCTGGAGGAACTGGACAAGCATATCTCTCTGCTCCATGAGTACAATGAAATCAAAGATGCTGGGCAGATGCTGCTGGGCAAGCTAGGTAAGGAAAGGAAAGCTGTTAAAGACCTTTTTAGTCTGTGTTTTCATACAGACACAGAAAGAAGCTGCTGCCACGGAGGCAAAGCTTGCGTTACAGATTCTTCACTTAAAAAAAAGCGTTTGGGCAAGCAGGAGGCCCAGCTGCAAAACTTTGGTTTTCTTGGCGATGGGATAATTAGGGGAGGGAAACACCACGTTTCTGACTCATCTTTGTTTAATGAAAGCAATGCTGTTTCTTTATTTCCTAGCTGTTATCCGAGGGGTCACTACAAAACAGCTCTATCCAGAGTATGACCTGGAGCTCAGTGACTAGTCCTGAACCTGGAGACTGCCAGACTGCCATGTCCTGCAAAAGTGACTGTCACTGGGCTGTTACATATTGGTGTCATCCTGGTTCAGAAGAGACAGAAGGTGGAAAAGAAACCTCTGGAAAAGGGATGTAGGATTTTAGATAATTTCATGTACTACCTGATCAACAGGATTTTTTTTTTTTCTGGAAGGTTGTAGTTCAGGTTGATGTTGAGCCTCTTCCATGGAGCCTTTGATTCCCTGCAGTATCCAGGGGCTGTTTGGTTTCTGAATGGATAGAGGAAGTGAGAACATACAAATGTGCAATGTAATAGCTGCTTTGAAAGGAAAACCTTCAAAAGAAGGGAGGGAAGAAGGCTGAAATTGTGGTGGTTTGGGGCTTTTATTTTATCAACAAATCCAGAGAAGTCTGGGTGTTCCGCATTTTTGTATTTACCTGCTCTGGTATCTGGAGGTTTTGTATCATTTCTGTAGTAAATGGCAAAATGTAAAGTTGTGTTGAACTGTCCACTCTGAATAAAGCAGACTTCACATCTGTCAGTAATTCACTTTAAGAATTGCATGAACCTGGGAACAAATTCTAAAACTATACTGAGACAACTATAACACCAGTTATTCAAATGTTTTCTCCAGGAATGTGCAGGTGCAGAATCACCTTTCTCTGCTCCAAGTGCAGAGTCACGGTGGGACTGAGCACTGTCCTGGAGAGTGGATGATGTTGGGAGCACGAGTGTTTCAATGTCAGTGGTAGGGCTGAGGGTGACTGCACAGACTAAATTTGGCTGCTCTGGGCAGTTGGAAGTGATGAAGTGCTCTGCTGACTGCAGATCTGTTGTCCCTTTTTCACTCAGGCTTGATGTCCTTCTGCCCATTTCTACTTTCCAAGACCTTCTAGCCAGTAAGTTTCCCCTGTGGTCTCCAGTTAGGCCCATGCTGCAGTCTGCTTGTTACTTCCAAATTTGAATCAAATTAATCTGTCTTCATTGTGACTGGAAGCCAGAAACCAGTCACAAGGCAGCTGCTGAGAACAGATAATTGGTTTTGCACTCCTGGCTCTGGATGTGACACAGAACCATCACTAATAAGTGTCTTGTTTTGCCTCAAAAGCTGTGGGGAGTGGTCTCAAGCAGGGGGACAGAAAGAGCCTGTATATTCCATGATTCATCCAAGTAGGTCTCTGTTGATGTGCAGCTGTGCAGAATATTTGCTGTGGCCAGATCAGAGTGGACTCGGGGATGTTCACAGGTACATCCTCCCCACCACATACCCCTCTGCCAAGTGTGGGACACTCGTGTGTTTTGGAGTAGTTTTAAGGGGAGGAAAACATCTCAAAGTGGGAAGAACAGGGAAATGCAACCTTTGTTACTGAAGTTGCTCTTCTGGCTGGTGTTTCCTGTGTAGAAGGACTGGTTCAGCCTGGAGTGTTCCAACCAAAATGTTCCTCTGTCAGTGACACACACAACTGGAAATTGTTTTCGCAATGGGAAGTATGTACGGAAATTCTTCAGTTCATGTGAGGTGTGAGCTGAGGGGATGAAGTATAGTCCATTACCAAAGTTACTGGAGGTTGCTCAAGGAGTGAGAAGTCCGTGGTTTCTTCCCCACCGTGTAGGAGCACTGGGGTTAAAACTTGCAGCTGTAGCTGTGCAAGTATCCAGCTTGTGGCAGCGGGGATGGGTTTACACTTCAGGTAGCACTGGGCAGGTGTCCAGGGAAGGTTCCCTGATCCCAATCCCTTGTCCGTGGAGGATGAGAACACCCACAGAACAACCCAAGGACAAGGCACAGTGTCCTTGGGGAGTCCTTGCTGCTGGCATGGTGGCTCTGCCACGCGGTGGCAGCTGCGTTCCACAGCTGTTCTGGCTGCTCTGTGCAGCCCAGAGGAACCAAGAACGGAGAGATTCCAGGGACTAAGTTAAGGACTCCTGGGATGCTTCAGGACAGGACTGCACACCAGCACTGAGGTACTTCATCATGGCCCCTGTGACTGCCCCTCCCAGAGTTACTCTTGTACCTTTATGGCTGTCACCTGGAGGATGAAATACGCTGGCCTTTGTCCAAGTCCAGAGGAGGAACAGAACAAATCTTCTGCTTTCTATAAATAAATCTCCAAATTCACTAAGTATGTAACTGGAAAACCATTGAGTGCAATAATGGTAAGTGTAATTCCAGATTTTTAACTTTAGAAAGCATGTTTCTGCTAAGTCAGACCCAGCTATAATGAGCTAACAGAGACCAAATGGCATCACAGAGCTCACAGTTTCACCAAAGGGCTGGACGTGCCGTCTGCAAGGAGATGCTGCAGAGCAGGATACCAGAGACCACTGAACATCCTTGGCTCCTCAGGAAAAAAAGGGTAAAATAAAGTAGCACATGCTGGGGTTTTTTTATGGGTCAATGTACATGGATGAGTACTGAGCCAAGAACCAACCTCCTCCCTATTAGGTCATTTTCCATTTTATTTTTTGTGTATCCTATGCATTAGTCCCCATTATAAGCCACTTTTCATTACGTGCTTACTCTGGATAAAACCATTTGCTTGCATTGCTTTGGGTAAGCTGTGTTTTCTCCTGCACATCCCTCATTTAGCCTGATTTTGAGCTCTCATGTGTCTGAGAGCAGGGCTAATGGAAAGAAAATACTCCAGGAGAACACAGGGAAAATAAAATCCATACAGCAGATAAGTTATGCTGCCAGTTGCAAGGAACAAATCTGTGCAGCCAAGAGCATACAGCTTTCTAAGACACTACTTCCTGCTGCTAAACAATTCGGGAATGGGTTTTTATATCCCTAAGGAACCTAATGTTCTCAAAGTCAACAGGAATTTTGGCAGAGCTACCTCCTGTTAATGAGCTGTTTGTGATGATTTTAAAAAAATGATACAGCCTGTCACTGAAGAAAAAAAAGCCTCTGATAAAAGTCATCTCAAGGAAAGGGTGGCAGTGAACTGCAGTTAACCTCTTTCCTTCTGCTGTCCATCGCGTTTGCAGGCACATCGCTGCCGTGCTGTGCTGCAGGGAGTGCTCACGGATGCTCCTGCAGAGCACGCTCAGCTGTGTCCCCATCCAGCTGGTGCAGAGGACCGTTCTCCCCGTGTCCCAGTGTTTTCTCCAGCTCTGCTTCCACTTTGAGCTGACAGTTCCGAATTGCCTCCTGGATGCTCTGCAGGTTCCACTGGGTTCTCGGGAGAGCGTCGTCCACCGAGAAAACCCCATCGCGTATTCTCCGCACCTGTGTGCACACAGCAGACGACTTCAGCTCCAGACCAATCTCGTGAACCATCTTCCGGAGGTACTGCTGAGTCTCGTGCAAGCAATGGATTTCTAGGAGGACAGAGACATTCCTTACAAGAAGAAAAGCTATGACACAAGGTCTGACATTATAAATCCAGACATCACTCGCAGTTAGGCTGAAAGAACTGGTTTGGCAGAGGACACTAAGAGCATGGCATGATTTTCTGGAATGCTGCATGGTGTTCTACACCCTTCCAAAGTGAATACTTTAGAAAACAAACCTACAGATATAGAAGAGTAATGTAGAAATTTAGGTATTTCAAAAGGGATAAAAAGGCACCTTCTTTAGTAAGACAAATAATTTGTGAGGGAAAGGGGACTGGCTACAGGAAAATAAACCACACTTTAAAAAAACCTCAAAACCCAGCACTAAGATGCATTACACTGAAACATTGAGCTAAGAAGAATTTCCCCCATCGGTATTCACAATGCAAATTTTCCAGCCTTGGGCTTAGATCTGAACTGGCAAGGAAAAATCTACGAGGTGGCTGGATTTACCAGAGAAGTTATAAGTTGATAAGAAATACCCACCAACTCATTTTGCATTAAATCATGAGTAAGAAAATGAAGTTTACCAACTTATTTGCCATAATATATACTGAGACTTCCCCAGTACATTCTGTGCCAGTCCTACCTAGCTGGAATTCTGGAAGTGCAAACTGGAGGCATCGGACTGCTGTGATTATTGGGGGGCTTTTTCCCATGGGGCGAATCAATCCTTTGACAGCCAGCTCATATGCCTCTTGTGTTTTCATATCAATGTTAGAATACCTAGGGAAAAAAAAGAGAGCAGCAGAGACATTTAGAACTTCTCTCCAAAGAGATTCAAAATATATCCATCCTCAATAAAACAGAGATGCAATTTTTATTCTTAAAACTCTCCATTGAGTTTTTGCACGTATTTTAGGGGTGTATGTACTGTCAGCAGTGTAGCACAGTTTGGGAGGGAGGTACTTGGTCATGTCTACAAGCTACTTTTGTCAGCCCTAATATAGCAGATTGGTCCTAACCCAGCAGATTGGAGATTTGGGGAGACAAGGACATTTAACTGCAACCTCTCACCAGAGCACAGAGCACTCAGAGTAACTCCCCTCTGCCCCTCGCTAGCACTCCAACCTTTACAGACTTCGATTATGGGAAACAATATCCTCTGACTTGTTTTGAACACCAGCAAATGGCAGTGGGATCAGCTCAGCTCATTTCCCCGTAGATACGCACATCAGCAGCGCTTTTTGATTTGTCCCTTGAATGACAGCGAGAATCCGCTCCAGCTTCTCCCTTGTGATATGATCTGCAAATATCAAGGCAGAAACAAAGTTTCAATTATCCATCCAGAAACTGGAAAGTCTGAAAAGTGCCACTGAGGTATTGCTGTCCCTCAGACAGGCAGTCACATCAAAAGGGGCTGATGAGAGCTGAGGGGTGGCCTTCACAAAGTCACTTCCCCTGGCTCTACATGGAGCAGCACAGAGCCGGACTGCAAAGGGAAGAGTTGTTATGCTTAACTGATTTCAAAATGTTGATGCTCCAGTTTTCTTATCATATGTTTTCATTCAATGAAATCTCCTAACTGCTGCCTCCAAGTGTGATTCACAGGGAGACCTGGGTCCTGACCAACCAAGCAGCAACCACCCTGACCAGCATTTACAGTGGCTTTGTATACATTGTGGTTAGATTTAGAACAGGGGAACTACGACATCAACAAGGACTACAAGACACGCGAAATGTGGCTTTTGTCATTGTGCAATTCACCTGGTTAAATGCTTTGCAGTTAATCTGCTGTTTGGTGTTGTTTAAAAAAAAAAAAAAAAGACATATCAAATCAGTTTCTTACCAAATGTTGTCTTCTCTATTAAATTCCCTGTGTCTGAAAAGTCATCAGTGGCTTTACCAAAACGCCCACCAACAGTATAAACCTGGAAGAAGGACAAAGAGTGCAATTTATCAAAAAAATACTCCAAGCAATTGAGCAGCAGTATTGCACCATGCAGCTGTTAGAACTGCAGGCTATGAGAGTTTTGCACAAAAAGACCACAGCATCCTCTGCTCAAAAGGCCACAGGTGGATGCTCATGTGAAGGATGAAACTTTGGACCCTGAAAAGCTCTCAAAAGCATTGGCAGGTTTGAGACTTAAGAGCAGAATCAACATCACAAGGCTGGTCTGGGGCACTGGGGCAGGATCAAGTGTGTGATGGCACTCTGGGGCTCTGTGGCCCATTCAGAGCCAGCACCTACCTTGGCCAGGTGGCAGTTGTACAGGTCAGTGAGCAGCTTGTTCCCATGGCCGATGCCAAGCACTGAAACACAGAAAATGGGGAACCTATTATTCAGCCTCACAAAAAGTCACTGATGTGCATTTACACAGCACTGAACACTCACACCACTCTTGCCCCCTAGACAGGGCTGTATCTCCTCAGGAGTCATGTTTGAGCAGTGCAATTAGACCCCCAGATTATTGCCTGGCATGAAAACCATAAGGCTGTATGTAACCAGAGCTCTTGGATTTCCCCAGAGCTTTCCGCTTGGGTACTCAGGGCAAATGCCCAGCAGTGCCAGCCGCAGCGAAGCCAGTTCAGGTGGTGGAGCAGACATGGGCATTGGTGTCCCCCAGCAAAACCCAGTGTGCCTGGGTCTCTCCCGTCTAGCTTTGCCAGCGGCTTGCNCCCAGATTACTGGCATGAAAACCATAAGGCTGTATGTAACCAGAGCTCTTGGATTTCCCCAGAGCTTTCCGCTTGGGTACTCAGGGCAAATGCCCAGCAGTGCCAGCCGCAGCGAAGCCAGTTCAGGTGGTGGAGCAGACATGGGCATTGGTGTCCCCCAGCAAAACCCAGTGTGCCTGGGTCTCTCCCGTCTAGCTTTGCCAGCGGCTTGCTGGGGCATTTCTTCTGTGTTTTAGCACTTAAATTCCCAGTGGGGCCGTGAGATCCAGGGGCTGCTGCACTGCAATGGCTGGTGCATCCACCCTTCTTCCCTGGGTGGAAACCCATCACCCCGCAGGCGGCAGGACACGGTGCTGCTCCGGGACGAGACCCACCGAAGACTCCGGAGGCCTTCACATCCAGCCGGTGACCTGCTCCGATCTTCAGCTTCCTGAACCGCGGGCCTCGGACTGCAAGGGAGAAAGTGGTGGAGCCGGTCCGCAGCGCCTGCCCGGGGCTCCCACCGACCCCCGGCTCCCCCCGGCCCAGGCCCCGCTGTGCCCTTACCGAGAGGGTGGTCGGCCAGCACTGGCACCCTGGCAGCCACCAGCTCCACGGCCCCGCCGCCGCCCGGGGCCGGGGCCGGTAGGAAGCGGATTTGCTGCCGCGGGGCGCGTCCCGGCGCCGCGTTCAGCTCTGGAAGAGAAGCGGGGGGAGGTCAGGGGCGGCCGGCGGACCCCGGGGAGGGGATGGGATGGGATACGGGGTCCCGCCGCCCGCGCTCACCGCGCAGCAGCCGCGTCTCCACCGCCTCCCGGACACGGCCCCACGCCACCCCCGCCGGCTTGTACACGGCGAAGAGCCCGGCCAGCTCGGCCGCCGCCATGCCCACTCCGCTCCGCTCCGCCCCGCTCCGGGCGCTTCCGGGGCAACGGCGGGGCCGGCGGCGGGGATGCGGCAGCTGCTGCTGCGGACGGCGCGGGCGGGGGTTCCGCTGCTGCGGGGGGGTCCCGCTTCCCCAGGCAAGTGCCGCCCGCCGCAGCCCCTGGCGCGTCCGGGCCGGCCTCTCACCCGGGCCGGTCCCTCACCCGCTGCTCCCCGCAGGCAGAGCCCGGCCGAGCCACAGCGAGCCGCGGGGCCGGGATGGACGCGGCGAGGAGGAGGAGGAGGAGGAGGAGGAGGTGGAAGGGTGGCACCAGCTGTACCCCGGGCACATCCGCACCAGCCCGCTGCAGAAGGCGCTGCTGGCCGCCGGCTCCGCGGTCATGGCGCTCTATGACCCCTACAGACACGGTAAGGCCGGCGAGGGGAGCGCCTGCCACCCGCGACCAGAAAATCCCGCTCCCTGCCTCCTGGAAGCTTCATAGGAGAGTTTATTTCTCCCTTTGTTGTGTGACGCCTTTAGTTATGGGGCAAGCGCAGGGCTGAGAACTGATCCGGGGCAGGAGGCTATGAAAGAGAGGGAGTGAGGAAACCCAAACACGCCCCAATGTGAATCCTCGTGGTGCCACCCAGACCGATCTGTTTCTCCAGAGTCCCCCAGGCCTCGTGCCTGCTCCTCCATCCCATTCCCAGGAAGGGTCATGTGGGTGACACTAGGGCAGAGTAGCCCTGAGGCTGAAGATCTGTGGTTTGTGGGGTTCCCACTTTGCCACGGGCTTCCTGCCTGCTCCTGGTCAATGGCTTCACCGCCCTATTTCCTCACCTGCCAACCAAGGATAGTTGAGTGTTGCAAAACCAGCTGTTGGGTCACTCTCTGGTCTCTCTTTCAGACATGGTGGCAGTCCTTGGGGAGACCACAGGCTGCCTGGCCCTGCCAAACCTGCGAGACAAGATGAAAAACCACCCTGAAGGTTACCGCATCCTCCAGTGCGTCCCTCCCCATCTCTCCCACCCTCGCCGCGTGGTTTGTGGTGGGGAGGCAGACACGAGGCCAAGCAGGTTCCTTGGGCCCTGTGAAGGGAGAGCTTGGAAGGAGCACAAGTGTTTTGTTAGCTCTGACTCTCCAGGCTGTTTATTTCACTTTATTTTTAAAATTCACAGGAGCCCTGTGACACATCTAAAGGCAGGCACTGCTGCCTGTCTGTTCTGCTTCGCTGCTGGAACTGGCAGCTGCCAACACCCCGAGGTGCAGCAGCAGGCACAGGGGAGAAATCCATGATGTGGATGCTGAGCAGTGATGAGAACGCACTACATCCATGGATTTCTTCCCTGTGCCTGCTGCTGCATCTTCTTGCATTGGAGACTTTGCCTCTGCTGGTCTGCCTCCTCTTTAGACACTTCCATATTTTCTTTCCTGGCTCATGCTGAAATGAGGCCACTTCTCTTGTTTTCTTTTTTAAGACTCTATCGCTTCTGCATCCATGTCTGCAAGGACTTGTTGACTGCAGCAAGGCTGAGGACCAGGAGGAATTTCTCTTATTAACCAAGCTCTCACTGGAGATCTGCTTGCCTTCTCCCTGTTCCCTGTCATGTGTCACGCCTGCTGCTTGTGTCACATAGGAGCTTGAGAAAAGCTGCCTTTTGCCATATGTTTGTGCAGACCAGCCTCATCCTGGCTCAGGAAGTTGACTTAGTAAAACATCCAGAGCGCTGGAATGGGGCTGAATCCCAGCAGAACTGCCCAGGGAGAGGGCTGGGAAGGGACATACCCACCTGTTCCTTGCCCTGTGGTATAGAAGGGATTTTCAGAGGTCTGAATTGGGCAGCCAGTGTGAAACTGGTGCCAGTCCTGCTTATCTCTCTGGCCCCTCCACTCTAGTCGATGAGCAGCTCCTGGACCCACTGCAGGGCTTTTATCATGGGAAGAGTTTACCCTGTGAATGGAAATAAAAGGGCTTTTGTGTACTTTCAAGGCTGTGAGGCACCTATTTCCCAACAACCTGTAGAGGAGACCTTTCTCTTTGTGGCTGCCATGTGGCTGGTGATGAAAGCCTGAGCAGGATTGAAATTAAACCTGTGTTTATAACGAATTCCTTCTCCTTTTTGGGGTTGCTCCTTTGAAGCTCTGGCTGCTTTGCAGGGGCACTAAAGATCTCTGCTCTGCAGGGCTGGCTGCTGCTGGGGGCTGTGCCTGGCTGGCAGCCCACACAGCAGCAGAGTTTCAGTGCAGAGGACACCAGTGTTTTTCCCACCAGAGTTGTTACAAGGGCACAAGATAAAGGCCCTTTTATTGCCAAGGCTTCAGGTAGATCCTTTAAGTAATTCATGTCCCAGCCTCCACAACTGGAAGTGCAGACAGTGCTGTCCCTGCAGTGAACAGTTAGGATCTGCACAGGGAAAACAGCAAGGATGGGCAGAGGCAGGGGTGGGAGTTTCCAAGGGCTCCTTTTCTCCGGAACCTGCTGGTGTGGGTTTCACTGGGAGTCTCACTGACCTGTGTTTTGCTTCCAGGGAACGGCCTCGCATCAGTCTCTCCACCCTGGACATGGCCAGGCTGCAGGGGCTGCCGGATGGCTCACTGGGCCGGGAGTATGTCCGGTTCTTGGAGGACAATGTGAGTGTGGGGTTTCATGGGGTGCAAATTTCTGTGGCTGATCCCTGTGTTGGGAGCACAGGTGAGATTGGATCCATGGAGTTGAGTTGGACCGCTTTGGACTTGCAGAAGGTTTCTCCGGACACCCGGATGCCGCCCAAGTTTGTTGACAATGAAGAGCTGGCATACGTGATCCAGCGGTACCGGGAAGTCCATGACCTGATGCACACCCTCCTGGGCATGCCAACCAACATGCTGGGTGAGCAGCAGCGGGCTCAGGGAGCTGCACTGCCAAACCCCCCGACTGTGCTCGGCTGCCTCTCCCAGAAATGGAGCAGGCTGGGCCAGCTGGACTCCTTGATCCTCAGCCTGGGTCAGTGTGTGGGGATTTTGCATCCTCACTGTCCTACATCACTGGATCTCTGGTGACCGAGAGGTCATAAGATGTCACCTTTTCCCTGCTGGGAGATGCTCTGTGCAAGCCCTGGGCACAGGCAGCCACTGGATGGGTGGTTTCTGCCTGGCAGGGAGGGTGGCATGGAGGGAGGGATGTTTTGCAATCTCTGTGTGAAGGCAGAAGGGAATTCCTGGTTTCTCCTTATCTGCACGGTAGCTGTGTCCTTTGCCCTCGTTTTGTGTCTGACTCAATAGCAAGTCACAAGTGCAGCCTTGCTGGTTCCTGAGGGAACCAGCATGACAGGTCTCCTAGGCAGGCTTTGCCTGAGCCCAGGCAGTGTTGTAAAAGGCCTGTCCTGTTCTGGGAGACCAGGAGAGCCACGTGGAGCATCGGCTGAGGTCTGCGGGGAGTTGGACTGCCTGGGACGCGTTCCCCAAGCTCCCAGGGCTTGTGGGATGCCATCCCTCTGGGGTGGGTGGTGTGTGACAAGGCCCATCCTGGCACAGGATGAGGCCATGGCCAGGCTTAGGAAGCATTCTTAAGTAGCCATCCTTGGGAAAGGCAGATGTGCATCCTGTGCGGAGGAACCACACAGCCCTGGCTGGCCGTTGATCCAGGCGCTCTGCCCGCTCACGGCCTCTCTGCTCCCTCCCAGGTGAGGTTGTGGTGAAGTGGTTCGAAGCCATCCAGACGGGGCTGCCCATGTGTGTCCTGGGAGCAGCGCTCGGCCCTGTCCGGCTCAGCACACGGTAGGTGCCCAGGCTCTGCCCCAGGTACACCCACGCTCTGTGGTGCTTTCCCATGTCCGCTGGGGACAAAGAGGGGACGCTGCTGGTTTGCAGGAGAGAGTCAGTCACGGATCCCTCCATGAGCCTGCTGCTGTCCCCACATCCCAAGGAAGTGGTGACAGCTTTGCCTTGTCACTGAAGCAGAACCTGATGCTTAATCCGCATTCAACACCAGCTCCCTTGTGCCAGGCAGGAGCAATTTCCAGGCCCTGGATGGGCATGTGTTGAGGGCCAGCAGGACCCTCACCACACTGACAGCTGTTCCTTAGCCCAGCATGTCTGTTTTGGTGGCCCAGCAGTTGCAGAACCTGAGTTCTGGCCTTGGGTTGGTGCTGACTGTAACCTTCCTGGCACACCATCCTCTTCTGTGCCTCCGTTTCCCCCTGTGAGTTAAGCAGAGGGGATGCCAGAGAGTTAGAGGGATAAATGGGACACATGGGCTTGGCATCAGCCTACAGTGGGGATTTGGAGAAGGAGATTAACAAAATGTGGATATCAAAACTGCCACCACCTGTATCATTTGTTCCAGAAAGCTGCAGGTCCTGGCCACCGAGCTGGTTCCCTGGGCGATTCGGAGCGGGCTCAACGCCAGCTGTGTCCTGAACGTCTACTATGAGCAGCGCTGGGAGCAGCCAGTGGAGTCCCTGCGGGAGGAGCTCGGCATCTTCCCTCCTCCGGCCGTTCGAGTGTGAGGGCTCATGTCGGGAAGGGCCCGGGGGATCCCTGTCGGCAGCCAGCAGCAGCCCGGCCACACTCCATATCCTCCTGCCCTGCTCGGGAGCACAGCGTGGCTGTAGCCCTGCCACCGTGGACCCGAGGGCTGTGTTTTCTGCCAAGAGCTGGCACCAACCTGTTGGTAGAGGCCAACTGGCACCTCCCCTGTGCTGTGACAGAACTCGACCTTTTTTGCTGTTTGTGGTTTTGGTTGCGGGACGTCAAGGTCTGATGTGCCTTTGCCAGCTGGTCTGGCTGCTCAGGTCTCCCAGCAGCAGCATTCTGGTACTGACGCTCCCAAATGCTGGGATGGGGAGGGAGCACACTGCAGCCAACTGATGCTTTGGCCTTCTGCAGCTCCGGGGCTGTGCAGGTAAATCCTTCCTCCCACCCCTCCTGGGAAGATCGAGGCTTCAGATCTTGGGACTGCCCTGGACTGGAGCTAAACCAGTGATTTCCAGAGGAGCGCAGGGGCAGGTTTGGTTTGTGCAGTGGTGAAATCTCATTTTGTACTGGTGCCTGACTGGTCTCCTGTTGGGTCATATTGGATGTGCCTCACTCATGTCTCGGAGACAGGCAGTGTGTGATTGTGTGCCCGCAGGGCAGGCAGGGAAATACCTTTGGATATTTTCCTTCCTGGATTGGCTGTTTTGAAAGTCGATCTCAGTCTGCCGTGTCTCCCTGTAGTCCCTCCCCATCAAAAAGTATGAAATCCACATGATTGTGCTGGCTGTTCAGTAGGAATCATCCCTTCCTTGGGCAAAAAAATGACACAGTTGGGATTATGGGGTTGAATCCAGTGAGTGCAGAAACAGCGGCTGCTGGTGCTGTGTCTGGGAGCTGATTGCTGTCTGGGTTAATTAAACTGTGCTCCAGACTGCCAGCAGCCAGGGAGCAGAGTTGCTGGATGTGATGGCAAAGAGCCACAAGGCCAGGGGCACTTTGTTCATGTGTGTTTGCTGTTGGAATTCCTTCTCGTTTAATAAAATCCACACTGGGGCTTGTAGTTGATTACCCCTGTCCTTTTGCCCCATCTCCCCTCCTGAGCTGGAGATCTGATGAGAAACCTCACCCCTTTTTGGCTCCAGCAGGTTTCCTTCCTGCCTCCCAGACTCCCTTTTTCTAACTTCTCCCTGCATCAGCCACCCCACGAGCCAGACTTTGGGTTTTTCTCCAAATCCTCCCTTGGCTCCCAGAGTTATTTCAGATACTAAAAGACAGCATATAAATACATCCTTTAGCTGCCAGTAAAACACACAGTGTGGGGGTTGTCCTAGTGCAGTGGTCGAGATGAAAGCAACATTTGCCTCTGAAAAGACTCAGAAACGTCAGAGCCTTAGGGTGGATAAACCAAAGGACAGCAAGGCAGATTTGCGTCCAGGAACTGAGCAGCAGTCAAGGAAACATGGGAAATTACGGCCATGAGAGAGGGTTTTGCTGCATTTTGGCTTATTTAGCGAGGCCTTGAAGTGTCCTGGCTGTCAGTGTTGGTGGTGCCGCCTTCGTGCAGCCACGTGTGGCTCAGTGGGCTGGTGCCAGCGCTACAGAAATGGCACATCATGTAATTTTAAACGGCGTCTGCTCAGCCGCATCAAGTAACAGTCTCTTTGGCTCCTGTTCCCGCAGCCATCGCTTGAGGAGCCTGCGGAAAGAAGGCGGCAGAGGGAGCAGAGGGTGATTTGGGGAGGGCAGACAGCAGCCACGTGAAAATGCTTTTTTTGGAGAGCATATAATCGCTGTGGGCAAGCGGCAGCTGCACCATGCCCGTGCTGGGAGGCGGTAACAGTAACTCCTGAAGTGCTGGGACGGATGCCTGGTTACCGCTCCCCGGTAGGGCCGGGTGTTTCCCCGGTGCCCGAGGCGCCCCTGACCCCGCTCCCAAAACGTGTCTGCCCCTCCGCGCTCTCCCGAAGCCGGGCGGCCCCTGCGCGGCGGCAGCGTCCGGGGGTCCCTCCGGCCCGATGGAGCCGCGGAGCCCCGAGAGCGATCGCCGCGTCCCGGCGGCAAAATGCGACTCTGGTGGGACTCGAACCCACAACCTTTGAATGACTCCCGTCACACGCTAGAAGTCCAATGCGCTATCCATTGCGCCACAGAGCCCTCGCTTTGCCGCGCCGCCCTCACCGCCTCTTCCCCGCGCCCCGCCCGCCCCGCCCGCGCCACCGTTCCCCGGCACTGCGTCCGTCACCGCGGGGCCGGGCCGGTGCACCGGGCGGGACTACAGCTCCCGGCGGCCCGCGCTGCCCGCCCCTCCCCGCCCCTGCCGCAGAGTCGGGCGGGCCCCGCTCCCGGTGCAGGTGGCCGGGCCGCAGCGGACGCCCCGGAGTCCGGTAAGAGCGTGGCACCGTCCTCCCCATCCCGGTCGCTCAGCTCCCGGCGCCGCCGCGCCAGCCGCGCTCCCTCTCCGCGGGCGGCCCCGCGGGCTCCCCATCAGGCGCCGCGGCCCTG
Organism: Callaeas wilsoni; assembly: GCA_013398955.1. Classification (NCBI taxonomy): domain Eukaryota; kingdom Metazoa; phylum Chordata; class Aves; order Passeriformes; family Callaeidae; genus Callaeas; species Callaeas wilsoni. The sequence continues at coordinate 37,415 of VWPU01011440.1, read as the reverse complement.
CGGGCGGCACCGGGGTTCCTCTGCGCGGCACCAGGGTCCCTCCGCGCCGCCGGTCTCCGCATGAGGTACCGGGGCTCCTCGTGGGGCGCCGTGGCAAGCGCCGGGATCCCTCAGCCCCCCGGTCTCCCCACGAGCGCGCCGCAGGCCCTCTCCCCGCCGAGAGCGGCTGTGCCCGGGCGGTTCCGGGGCCTGGCCGGGGTTGGGTGGCGGGGCCCGGCTGCATCTCGGTGCGGGGCCCTCCCGGCCTTTCTGCCTCGTGTGATGGGGCTGGGGCAGTTCTGCTCGACTTCCCTGCTGGGAACCCCAGGAGGGTGAGACGGGGGTCTCTGCCCAGGGCAGGTGGGGGACAGGTGCCTCCCAGGTGCCATTAGCGCTGGGCCTTCTCACAGCCCGGCCACCTTCCCGTTGTCCCCCCTGTGACCCACTCCCCGGACCCTCCTCGGGCTCGGTGCTCCCGGGGTGGATCCCCGCGCTTTTCCTCGGTGCCTGCTGGCTGTGAGCTACAGGCAGGGCTTCGTTTTCTCTGTGCTGATGCAGCTGGACAAGACCTGAATGTATAACTCAGGGCTAGAGGTCTCTGGCAGCGACACATCGGGTATCTCTCGGGAATCTCTCCCCGATTATCTCCGCAGGAGGCACCGGGATGCCGGAGTGAGGTGGAGATAGGAGTAGAGGATAACAGGGGCTTGCCTGAGCCTGCCTTGCCTTCAAGCGGGAGATTAAGCACTTTGCTGCCCACACAGAGTGGGGCTCCCCCGCTGCTGCCTCTCCACATCTGGCTGGTGTGAGCCTGTAACGGAGGGCCCAGGTCCTGGCTGAGGCACAGTAGTTTGATGGTGATCTAAAAGTTGCCCTGTTTAAGCACAGACAGAGGTTCCCAGGCAAAAATACAGTGAGTCCTGCCCGGCTAAAAGGCAGAGGGACTTTGTTGTGGGATATCACGTCTGGGAGATAGGTGTTTCGTGGAGAGTGTTCAGAGGTCACTGGCACAAGGGGGAATCTCAGGGTAAGGGCTGTGAGTGGGAAAATGTCTCCAGGTGTCCACCTAGGAGTGGCATCCTGTGCTCTGATGGATCCCAGCCTGCTGCTGGTGGCACATCTCAGAGGTGGGACAGCCAACGAGACATGCCAGGGCACAGTGACCATGTGGCACTGCCTTGGCTCCCACCCTGCTAGCATCTGGTATCAAATCCACAGAAGCTCTTTGAATCTAGGAGGACTGCTCAGAGCAGAGGAGAATCCTCAAGTGTGGCTCCCAGCCCTGGCAACTGTAGAAGAGCCCATGCAGGACTTCCAGCTTCATAGCAGTAAATCAATCTTCAAGAGGGAAATGATGCAAGTGTTTCCTTCCTCTTTGGCCTGTGTCCATGCCAGGAAGGGCCAGTTTTATCTAGGAGCTGTGAGGGTCATCTCTGTCATTTTCCTCCTCCCAGTGCTGTTGCCTGAAAAGAGCCATTGCTAGATCACGGTCCATGAGTCTCAGAGCCACTTCTGGGGTGTGTTGGATGGGGACAGAGATGCTGTTTTGTAGGGACAAGTACCAGAGACTTAGTCACTGTCCCCAGGGAATGGAGCAGGGGCCTGGGCACTCCTGGCAGCAGTGACAGCCCTTGTTTTGCCCACTCCAGTTTGGCCTCATCCCTGACCTGCTCTGGTAGTGTCTCCATCCTAGCCAGGCCAGGAAACTGCCCGCCAACATGAGGGTTTGCAAACACAAGCAGAGCTCAAAGAACTGAGTTTCCTGTCCCTAATCTTGTCTGAGCTGTATTGTGGAGTGTGTGAAGCTGTGCTCTTCCAACAGCTGTGCTGGCTGTCCTGGAGCCAGGTGTGCAGGAGAGCTCGTGCTTGGGGCTTGGGAGACTCTGGATTTTGAGAACAGAGGGATCTCTGGGGTAGAGTGGAAGCTTAGAATCATCTGTACAAGGTCTCCTGTCATGACTTTGCTTACACATCCATGGAAGTGACTTTATCCTGCATCTCATGTTGCTGGGGCGTGGCCAGACCCCTGGCTGGTGTGCAGGATGTGGCTCCGCAGGTGGGAATGGCCAGGCTCTCGGCTTGCACCAAGCAATGCCATGCTGATGGCTCAATTGGAGGCCATCTCCAAGGTCAGATAAAGTTACATCTCTGAGAGCTCTGGGCTTCTGGGTTACATCCTCACTGCCAGGAGGATTGATGACTCAGGGACCTCATCCAGGAAATTGGGGACTACTCAGGCATCCCACGCCCATGGGGTTGTTATCACCAGGTCCAGTGTGCGTGGGTTGATGGCCGTGGTTTCTCTCTCCCCGCAGGCCACGATGCTGCGTTTAGCTGCTTTTGCAGCCGTGCTGCTGTTCCTCAGGGTCACTCTGGAACTGTCCTGGGCCCAGGCCATCCCTGCTCTCTTCGTCTTCTACCTGGGATCCGGTGGATGGGACTTCTTCCTCATATTCCTCAAGACAATACAAAGGGACGTCACGTAGGTGTCCTGGCTGGGATGGCCGAACCATCCACCCCGGCCCTCTGCTTTTCCCTGGTGTATGTGTATGTGTGAGCACAGCCCCCGACTCCTGGCACAGCCTGGGTTTCTGCTGGCACCTGGCCTGGCTGGAAGGAGTTCTCCCTCTGCCGTGTCCGGGTGACTCCAAACTCTCAGGCAAATTTTCCCAAGACGGATAGATTTCAGCTGAGCTCAAAGTCTCTTGACTGTCCTTGTACTTCACCCTGTCTTTAAAGCTGCTGGCGTGGCACCAGGCCCCTGTGCAGGGTTCATTCTGAGTTGGTATCAGGCTGTGCCATCTCCTGACAAGGGTTTGTAGGGGAGGGAGTGGTGGTACCTCTTGGAGAGCACCCGAGGCGCAAAAACGCCCCTTTGATCGGTGACGTCCCTGTCTGCAGACTTCCAAAACACATCTCTCCCTGGCCTCCATCAGTCCCTGGCTATGAGCATTTTTGTAGATGTGTTCTGCCTATGTGCACACTGCTCAGGGGGAGCACTCTAGGGCTGCTGCTGACCTAGAGTGGGGTCTGGTGTAAGTGCTGGGCTGTTGCAGCTCCTCGGAAGGTCCTTGTGCTGTGCTGGTTTTGCAGGGGTCACTGAGCAGCTGCCCTCTTGCTCCCCTTTCTTTGGCAGCACGGGGCTTGTCCTGTTGCGGGTGAAGTGGCAGGTATGGAGGCACGTGAGGGAGAAGAACACAATCGCCAAGATCTTCCAGAAGACCGCGAGGAAGTATCCAGAGAAGACAGCACTGATCTTCCAAGGCACAGGCGAGAGCTGGACCTTCCGTCAACTGGACGAGTACTCCAACCAGGTGGCAAATTTCTTCTACAGCCAAGGCTTCCGCTCGGGCGATGTGGTGGCACTTTTCATGGAGTCCCGCAATCAGTACGTGGGGCTGTGGCTCGGCCTGGCCAAGATTGGGGTGGAGACGGCCCTCGTGAATTCCCACCTGCGCATGGAGGCCTTGCTGCACTGCATCACCATCTCCAACTCCAAAGCTGTGGTTTTTGGGGTGGAAATGATGGAAGGTGAGGGGCTGGCAGGTGTTTTGGGAGTGCTTTGGACTGGACGGAGGTGTGTCTAGTCAATGGGTTCAGTGTTCCTTTCCTGCCACCACAGAACAGAGATCTGGAAGAGAGTGGACAGTTGAATCATCTAGGAATTAGATCTGGGTTTGGGGAATTTTTGTTGTTGATTCCTTTGGACACTGGGCAGGATCTGGAGTGCAGTGCTGTCTGCCTCTCAAGCGGGTCAGCCTGGGTGTGAGGACCCTTCCTTGTGTCTCTCGGGTCCATTCCCAGCATGGAGCCCTGGGTTGGGCTGGGCCTGCCCCACTGCACAGGAGGAGCCTTCCCTTGCTCTCCCTGGCTGTTGCCACATCCCTGCAGCACCTTGGCTCCAGTTCCTTGTGTGTTTCAGCCCACACCTCTGAGGTCGATGGTGTCAACAGACCTCTTGGCACCAAAGAGATTTTGGATGGGGAAAGGTGGAAAACAGGATCTTCTGGTCCCTGAAGAGGTCTGGGCTGTGGCCCCAGCATCTGTTAATCATGGGAACAACATCTGTCTGGGATGGCTGTGAGCCCTTTGGGACTCTGCCAAGCACAGTGGGGGTACTGCTACCTGGGGCAGGGTGTCCCTCACACTGTCTGGGAGGGCAGGGGGTCTCTGTGCTGTAGCCACCCTGCTGCTTTTCTCCAGCTCCCCTCTTTACTTTCTCAGCAATGCAGGAAGTGCAGCCCTCCCTGAATAAATCCATCCATCTCTTCTGGTCTGGGGAAGGAAATCCTAAATCCATGCTTCCTGATGCAAAACACCTGGACCCCCTCCTGCAGATGGCCCAGCGACACCAGCCAGCCCCTCCTAATAAGGGCTTTCTTGGTATGTGGTCAGTTTTTAGGGCCAGATGTGGTGGTGATTTTGAGGGTCAGCCAGTTACAACTCTGGCAAGACTGCTGGGGATGCCAATGGCAAGAGATATTTGGGATGGGTCTTACATCGATGTTGGAAGCCCAGCCCTGTGTGGAGCTCTGTCCTGTCGTACTCTCCCTGCATCCAACAAACCTGATCTGCCCGGGGTGATCCCAGCATGTTCTTGGAGCTGTTACATGAGAGTTTTGTCTCAGCTGGCACGAGTAGAGTGTTTAAATTTTGCTTGTCCCGCTCTCCTGGTTTGGCCAGCTCCTGGATTGGAAATATGACTCTGTCTCCTCATTGCTCCCCAGATAAACTCTTCTACATCTACACCTCCGGCACGACGGGGCTGCCCAAGGCTGCCATTGTGGTGAACTGCCGGTAAGGCTGCGAACAGGGGCTCAGGGAGGATGGGGCTGAGCTCTGCCCTGTCCTAGCACAGCACCCCTGACCCTGCTCCTGACATGCCTTTTCACCCTCCCCTCAGGTATTTCCGCATGTCCAGCTTAGTTTTTTATGGTTTTCGGATGAGGGCCGACGATGTGATGTACGACTGCCTCCCGCTCTACCATGCTGCAGGTAACGTGCCATACAGAGCCTGGCATCCTGGGACTTACTCTTCCCTCAGCCAAGCCCAGCGCTTGGGCTGGAGGCTGGTGTGGCTGTGATCTCCGTGTCAAGGAGGGTGTGACTGCTGCTTGCAGTGTGTGACTGAGGTTTTTTCTGCTTTTTCTCTGGAAGCCAAGAATCAATCTGGCCAACCTTTGGAGTGGGGAGTGGGTGGGGAGGCTGTTATCCTATCGTGGTTTTGAAATACCTGTTCCTTATTGCTGCTCCCTGTGGAAAGTAAGGGAGGAAAGTCTAGGGGAAGGGGAAGCAGTGCCTGCCTGCCTGGCTGAGACATGCTGGGATGTTAAGGTGTGAAGTCCTGCCCCACATGTTACTGCCACGTGTCTCCTCCCTTGTGCCCATGATCCGGGTGGCTTTGGCTGGGTGAACTCTCACTGCTGTGAGCCAGCCATGGCCTCTGCCTTGCCCTGCCAGTTCTTTCCCCAGGTGAGCTGGGCTGGAGGTGTTTGGGGACTGAGGGCTTTCCTGGCTGCCTCTCTGCAGGGAACATCGTGGGGATTGGGCAGTGCCTGCTGCAGGGCATGACGATTGTCATCCGCAAGAAGTTCTCGGCCTCGCACTTTTGGGAGGACTGTGTGAAATACAACTGCACGGTGAGGCTGTGAGGCAAGGGGCCAGCTGGGAGTGGGGAGTGAAGCCTGGGGGTCTGTGCCATGCTGGAGGGAGTCCAGCTGCAGGAAGTGGGGGATGTCTGGACTGATTCTGTCTGTCCAGGGTGATGGGGCTGTGTCCATCCCACCTGGGCTAGTAGCTCCATGTGTCCTCCTCATGTTCCAGCATTAGCCAGGAGATAGAGGATGGGTTTCACAGCCTGGAGAGGTGGGTTAACCAGGGAAGGACAGCTGGATGAGTTAGCAGAACTTCTCTTTTTTACCGTGGCCTTTTTAGCAAACTTTGGGTGTGTTGTGCCGTTCCTTCCTGCCCTGAAGAAACCTCAGACGACCCAGGGCCTGGCAGAGGGGTTCTAGTGACTCTTTCCTCTCCATTGCTCCCAGATCGTGCAGTACATCGGGGAGATCTGCCGCTACCTGCTGAACCAGCCATACCAGGACGCGGAGCGGCAGCACCGGGTGCGCATGGCCGTGGGCAATGGGCTGCGGGCCTCCATCTGGAGGGAGTTCATGGCCCGCTTTGGCATCACCCAGGTGGCTGAGTTCTACGGCGCCACCGAGTGCAACTGCAGCCTGGGAAACTTCGATGGCAATGTAAGGCCCCACAATCCTCCATCGTGTCCCAAAGGGTGACAGCGGGCCTGGGCAGGGTTGGAAACCCAAATGGGCTGTTTACTGCTTGGCATGGGTTGCCATCCACCCAGAGGGGTTTTGGCTGTTGTGTGGTGCCGCCTCTGTGATGTCCTGGGAGTGTGTGAGCAGTGGGTTCAGGTGGGACAAATGTCCTTGCTACCCACAGCTCTGAGCTCTTTCTGTTCTAGGTTGGGTCATGTGGCTTCAACAGCAGGATCCTACCAGGTGTGTACCCCATTGGTTTGGTGAAGGTGGATGAAGACACTATGGAGCTGATCCGAGGACCGGATGGTGTCTGTATCAGCTGCAAACCAGGTGAGGACAACCACAGGGATAAAATCTCCTCAGCCCTGTGTGGGTGTGTTTCACAATACCGCAGGATAATTTCCCTTGATTTGTCTCTGTTCAGTTAAACCACACCAACCCCATTAGACACCCTTTTTGCTCAGGGGGGTGAGGGTGGTAGTGTTCCCCCCCTTCATCCCCTCTTCTCACTGCAGGGGAGCCGGGCCAGCTGGTGGGTCGCATTGTCAAGAGCAATCCCCTGCAGCACTTTGATGGTTACCTGAATCAGTCGGCCACCAACAAGAAAATTGCCAGGGACGTGTTTACAAAAGGGGACGCTGCCTATCTCACAGGTGAGGCCAGCAGGACCCCTCTGTCTGCTGGGAGTGGAAGACAAAGGCACCTGTGAGGGAGTGGGGACTCTTCCAGGGTAGCAGCACTGGCCTGAGATGCTCCAGGGTTGCTCCTAGCCACTGCGACACCTCATTTTTTTGCCTATTCATTGCTTTCCAATAGGGGATGTCCTGGTGATGGACAAATATGGCTACATGTACTTCCGAGACCGCACCGGGGACACGTTCCGATGGAAAGGGGAGAACGTCTCCACCACGGAGGTGGAGGGAACGCTGAGCCGCATCCTCAACCTGACGGACGTGGTGGTTTATGGTGTGGAGGTCCCAGGTAGCTGAGAGGGAAGTGGACAATCAGGGGAGGCAGGCAGGCCTCCAACACCTCAGCCTGAGCATGTCCTGCATGTCCAGACTGATGTGTCCTTTGACAAGAGGGTGGACTGAGGCTCCCTGTGGGCAAGCTGGGAAGAGGCCACAAGGGGTGTGGCTAGCAGGAACCAGAGGGTTTCCTCACTCTGTCAAGCTTTGGTCTGATTCTGGCTGGTTTGTAAGGACCCTGTGTCTTCTCCGGCCATGACTGTGACTGCAGAGTGTCACTGGTAGCCCTTGCCACAGCGTGATGACACAGTAGTGACACAGCTGGATGTGCCGGCGCTTCAGTACAAAGCAGGGTCTTGCTGGTGCAGGGCAGAGGGGAGATGATGCTACAGGGACAAGTGTGTCTGAGTGCTCTTCGTTCTCTGCCTCATAGGGATTGAAGGGAGGGCAGGAATGGCAGCCATCGTTGACCCGGGGAACTCCTGTGACCTAGAAGACTTTTCCAGCAAGCTGAAAAAGGCCCTGCCACTGTATGCACGTCCCGTCTTCTTGCGGTTCCTGCACGAAGTCTCCAAGACAAGTGAGCCATGGCATGCACACTCACACTGGACATGGAGCTGGGGGAGCCTGGGAGGGGAAAACCTGGTTACAGAGATCAGTCTGTAGGGTGGGGATGGAGCCTCCCTGTCCCACAGAGCCCATGAGCAGTCCCTCGGGTGGTTTTGAGGTGGGAATGCAAGGCTGCGTCTGAGGCAACACAGGTGTAGTGGGGATAGAAGTGTATGTCGCTAGTGAGCCTTTATTCCTCCTTCTCTCCCCATTCCAGGCACTTACAAGTTCCAGAAGATGGAGCTGCGGAAGCAGGGCTTTGACCCCGCGCTGGTGAAGGACAGGTTGTATTTTCTGGACTCCAGGCAAGGCTGCTACCTGCCACTGGACCAGGCAGCGTTCAGCAGAATCCAGTCGGGAGACCAGAAGCTGTAACTGGTGGGGCTCAAGCAAGGCACCTCCCAAATCCTGCTGGGGAGAGGGGGCAAGGCAGGCACTGGGGAAGGAAAGGTTCATGGACTGATATAAAAGGCACGGTAGAGATTTTATTTGACGAGTTTTACAGATAAGGGTTTAGGGGGAACACAGAGGGGACTGAGGGGAGGGGGATGGTCACATACCAAAGCATTGACTCATTATGGCTTTATTTTCTGCTTGATACAGTGGTGGTGGTCCCATGCCATGGGAGAGGCAAGGCCCTGGCCAGTTGAGGAGGGGTGGGGTGCTCCTGCCATTCTGCCATTCCACTTTGCTTTTCCTGTCTTTCCCTACCTTTTCCTGCCTGCAGCAACCCTTCCTTGTGAAAGCCATGAAGCAGCCAGTGCTGAGCTCTTGCCCACTCCTCTACCAAGCAGCCAGCTCCTCCTTGGCACAGGGACTCAGCTGGCAGAGGGAAGGTGGGTGCCAGGTGCAGCCCCTTCCCTCTGCATGGCCCTGCCAGTGTTTTGTGTCTGCTGTGAATCAGGGGAGCAGGGTAGTGTTGGGCCCAGGAGGGGGACAGGGGTGTGTTTCTGCCATGCCTTTCTCTCTCCTGGGGGTGACATTTCTATTTTTCACAATCACACGCACATTATATTTTTTTTAATATATATATGTATATATATACATATATATACATATATATATATATATATATGTAATACACGCTGACTTTTTTTTTTCAATCTTAATTTATTGTCTGTACTTTTGAATGTGTCCCGGGTTTGTGCAGTAGGTAGAGGGATAGCCCAGACCTGTCCTCTCTTGGAGAATCCTTTTCTCTCACAGGGAGGTGGGATGCTCATCTGGGACTGATTCTCCTCTTCCAGCGTGGGTGCAGCTCTGTATGTCCTTGTGGCCTTGCTCCGTGGTGGAGGACATGAGCAAATCCCACTATCTTGTGGATACTTATCTGGGTCTTTTACTTCCATCTTTCATGGATGCAGCATTGTTTTGTGGACCTTCTTCCTTGCAGAAAGCAAGTGGGAGAGTGGGAAGAAGGGCCGAGTTTGCCTTTGCTTAGATGTACTCAGCACCACATCTAAGCCTTTGCTTAGATGTACTCAGGAGGTAACTTGCCTGGGGAGAAAACGTCCTCTGGAGGGTGGTCTCTGTGAGAGCCTGCTCTGCATTCCTTCCCAAAAGAGCCCACCCTGTCTCCAGTGCCAGAGCAGGGCCCCGAACTGAAATGACCGTGTGAAACACTTGACTTGTGCTATGTGAATTCCCCGTGTTGTGTCTGACATGAAACAGCCTGAGCTGCGATGTCCGATTCCAGTCCTCGGAAAACATGCAGAAATGTCTCTTCCAGAGAAAACTCTGGGTTGGGTTGGTTTTGGTTTTGTTTTAATAATTTGTTTTTATGCTTTTGGCAGGGTTACTCCTTATAAATGACATCTGTCTTTAGTGAGGGCAGGGTGTGTCTGCTCTTCTAGCTGTGCTTCCACACCAACATACCTGCCTGCCCCGGTCTGTCCCTGTCTCACAATTAAACACAAGTATGGGTCTGTGCTGGAGTTTCCTACCTCTTCCTTGTACAGTCCTGCTCTGTGAGGGAAGGTGGGGGACTGTGCTGGTTTAGGAACTGCCACTCCAGACCATCACCTCCCTGTCTGCATTTTGGCTCATCTTAGAGCAGGGGGAAAAAGCCGCTTGCTGCTGGGTTTAATGACTGTGTGAACACAACATGTTGATCAGACCCTCCCCAGTTCCTTCCACTAACTGTCCACACCCTGTTTTCCCTTGTCCCGTCCTCAGCATTGCCACCCCAATTAGGTCTGGCCCAGTTCTCCCTGTTCACCCTGGGACATGGGGCTCTTCCACCCCTCTCCTCTTCTCTATTTCCTCCTCCTGATGCTTCTCTCTGTGTTTGTCCATGCTGAACTTCCCAGCTCATTTCTGCCCTTGCGAACAAGTTTTTTGGTAGCCTTTCCACTTCCCTTGCTGCCAGAACCATCTTTTAGACCTTTTGCATCCAACCCTGGCAACAGGAAATCCTGGCTCCTTCTTGGTATGGAGGTGCCAGGGACAAATGTCTTCCATGAGCCTGAGTGAAATGTGTTGCCTGGTGAAATACACCATAAGAAAAGTGTTGGAAATTTGCATCCTTTACATATCAACTTCACCTTTGGACATGTTCATGAGTGTCTTCTCCAGCGTCTCTAAGCCGAAAGCTTTAATTTTAGTTTTTCAGTCCCCTGGACACTCACGAGCCTCTGTCCCAAAGTGGCCGGTGGAAAACAGATGTCACCCTCACAGCCCTGCAGCATCCGGGGACTCAGCCCTCCAACAGCGTGGCTTTGCCCGGGGGGTCATATTTAGGGGCCGGGGAGCTGGTGCAGGGAGTGCAGCAGTGGTGCCTCTGCAGGTGCTCTGCTCCCACTTCTGGCCCCTGTTCCGCTCGCAGCCACCAGAGGAGGGCAGGCTGGGCTCGGCAAACGCCTCCGCTCGGGGGGCACACTGCGGGGGCTCCCGGGGCTTTCACAGCCCTCGTGCGGCTTCAGAGCCCTGGAAGTGTGGGATGTTGGAGCAGGGGGGTTACCCACGCAGGGAGCTGCTCAGACCCTGCCTGAGGTGGAGAGACAGATGATGGTGCTGGGTGTGAGGCTGGGGGCAATCCCAGGCACTGGTGTCCACTGTGCTCGGGCTCCTGGCTGGAGACTGTGCCTGACGGAGACGTGGGCAGCAGCGAGGTCACCGAGCTGTGCCAGGTGGGTGGTGGGCAGCGACCTGAACCACCAGGCCTCAGCCAGCCTTCTGCTAAAGGCAACGAGGAAAAGTTTGGCCTCCTTGAAGTCAGACCTGGGGGTGGTCATCTGGAGATGGGTGGTTTGGAGTAGTAGAGGAGGATACAGGGGGTCTGTACTCCCTCTGTGGAGGAGATGGCTGTGCTGAAGAAAGAGGAGTTGCAGGGCAAAGCTCAGCACTGTGTTTCTGTCTGTCTGAGAGCAGGGTAGGTTAAAAAAGCCTAGGAAATTACACATTCAGGGCACTGCCTGTTAAATGCAGATGTGAATAGCTTTGGAAGCTTATGGAAGTATGGCTGTTACTTGTTTGCAAGTGAGCCCATACAAATGGAGACTAGCTTGCATTGTTGGGTTTTGGACATGGATGGGATTTACATCCTGTGAGAGGAGCAGGATGTAGCCCTTGCTGGGGCCAGCACAGGTCAGGAGCTGGGCCCTGGCTGGAGTATAGCCAGGAGCTCACCCCAAGCCCTGTATTCCTGGCCGCCTGTGAGGAGGGGGAGCTGCAGGATGCAGGCAAGAGGAGCAGGATGAGGCTCCCCCGAGGTGAGAGCTCCTGCTCTGGGGAGATGGGAGGTGCTGAGTCACTGGGAAAGAGCTCAGCAAACATCACTGAGGGCTCTGGTACGCAGCCCATCGATAGCAGAGACCTGCAGTGCTGTGCTGGAGGGCTGGGGCGTGCACGTGCCACGTACACCTCTGTGCCAGAGGATTTCCCAGGGAGAGGGGAGCCCCAGGGAGGTGTGTTCACAGCTCTGTGTTATGCTCAAAGGAGCCCCCCTGCCCAGCGACGCTGGTGTTGGGGGGTTGTTCTGGAGATCTGGGGCCCAGGGACCGTTCGCCATTTGTGCTGTGTTTGTCATGACCGAGGAGGGTTGTGTCGCACTTGGCACTGCTTCAAGATTCCCTGAAACACCCAGCTACACCAATGAGAGGTTTTCCGCTGGCTGTCAGCTTTGGGTTGAAATCCTTTCTAAAGTCCCAGCTCCTCTGGAAAAATGAAGTTTATGTGCAAGTGTCCCTGCAGCTCTTGACCCAGAAATACAAGTGCAGGTGTGGTGCTGAGCCTGGCATCAATGCTGAGGTACAACACTTTCAGCAGAGACGTATTTGGAACAAAGTAGCCAGTGTTTAATCATAGTCTGATTTTTTAAAATATCTTTTTATGTGTGCAGTTTTAAGGAAGGGGCTAATTGAATCTTCTATGATTAGAGACACCTTGTGAGACATCCCTCTCCTTTGATCAATGCAGTAGTCTGGCTCAACAGCTGCATGTAGATAAAAGTCCTATACATAAAGTACGAGGTATTGTTCTGTTTTAATTAAAACACTTTAAAATTCTGTTTGCATGAGGTTAAGAAAACATTAAAATCCTTTCCAGCGTTATTATCAAACTGCTAATTTAAGCAAAGCCAAAGAGCTTTACAAACTAAATGTATTCTTCCCCATGGAGATGGCTGCTTCTCCCAGACCCTGTGTCCTGGACAGTGACAATATATCAAGACAAAAAATGTGGCAGCTTTCATTCTGATCAGCTCTAGGTCCAGCCCAGCCAGGCCATGCTTGGTGTGCAAAACTGGAGTGTATTTTAGCCTTAATGCAGGTGGGAGATTTGCAAGTTGCTCAGGACCTTTCTGGGTGAAATTAATTACTGCTGCTGAGAAAGTCTGTGACAGTCTTTAACACTGCATGTCTCCAGCCTCCTCCTGCCACTCTTGGTGTGCCGAAGCCTCCCCAAACAATGACAGCTGCCTGCTCCTCCGCACGCTGGGAAGCTGCCTTTGCCTTTAAGCAGTGACAGGAAAATATTCTGGACTAAAGAAGAGACTATCCTTAGGTGCACTCTTTAGAAATGGAAATACTTGATTCCCCTGAGTGGTTCCCATGTAACCAGGAGCAGGGCCAGGAGTGGCTTCTCCCTCTCCGGTTTGAAGGGACCGTGTGGCCAGGGATTGCACCAAAATTATGGTCTGTGAAGATCTCATCATGCTGTGTGAGAGGGAAGGGACAGCAGCTTTCCTTCCCAAAGCAGAAAGGCTTCAGAAGGGAAGCAAATGTCCTTAGGGCTGTTTGCTGCTGAGCTCCTGGACAGCATGGGATGGCTGGACTGTGCAGCTGAGTGAGGCTCAGGGAGCAGGGATGGGTCCTGCTCTGCTTTCTTGGAGACTGGCCCATTTCAGTGGCAAATACCACCTTCCATAGTAACCTTGGGTTTGATCTGCTTTTCTCCTGGTTCATTAAAAATCCACAGATAGGCACAAATGATGGCAGGCCAGGCTCTGGGAGAGCTTTGGGCAGTTGAGATCATGCAGTACAGGCTGGCAACCCCAGGAATTGCAGGCGATGGTGATGCTGTCCAAGTCCAGGACATACTCCTGCTCAGGATGTGGGTCATTGCCCAGATCTTCCCTGATCCCTCGACAAACGATCCCAGGCTTGTGAAGCGGGATATGACCCCTACTATGCCGCATCCCCCTCGTTGTTACAGCCCTGCCTTCCTCTAGTCCCATCCTTGAGGGTGCGGAGCAGCCTTCCCAGGGCCCCCAGCATCCTGCCAGCCCAGGCAGGATTTGTGGCCTGATGCTGCCCTGGAGGTGACACCTCCCACGACCCGCACGGGGCCCGGCACACCCGCAGCGCTGTGCCAAGGGGCCTGAGGAAGCGAGGGCAGCGAGAGCCTTCCTCCTGCCTCCGGCCATCCAAGTGGCCGCCGGCTCGGCCGCAGGAAGAGGCTAACAGCGGCGGGCGAGCCACCCCCTCAGCTTTGAGTATCACTTTCAGCTATTCTGAAGGTTAAACGCCTGTTTAGAGCTCCCTATTGAAGGTAGAGCCGGGGGTGCGGCATTGTTCGGACGCCCTCCCGCTTTGTCTGGCCGCTTTCAGGGATGCCCTGAATGGGAAGCGGCCCCCCCAGCCCAGCACCCCGGCAGAAGGGCTCCCGGGGGAGAGGCGCTTCCTCCCGCCCTAATGACATTCAGGCCTCCATCGGTTCAGCTCCCGCTTTCTTTCTGCTGCAGTTTAACCCGGGCACAGAGGCCGGGCTCCATCTTACTGATCTCTGCTTGACACCCAATTACCACATGAATGGGAGAGAAAGGCTGCAAAAGGCTTTAACTCCCACTGACCCTCCTTCCCCTCTGCCTGCTTCCCTCTCTCCCCGTCCTACCCCCTCGCCTTTCTCCGGCGGAGGGAGTTCAAAACTGAGACGGGGAAATCAAACAAAGCCCCGAGTAAGGAAACCCATTGTCACCGCCTCCGCGATGGCTCCCCTTTCGCCAGCTATTGTTCCCCTTGAAGTTTGACTTGCTGTGGAAGGATGCGAGCAGCTGTTTGCGCATTCCCCTGATGTTTTATTGAAAAATAATTGAATCGTCAGTTCGGAGCTCTCTGATAAAATGTTTCCTCGTAGCGCTAGGCCCTGCTGTATTTATAAACTACGTTTCCCTGTAGGATGTGATGGCGACCTAAAACGTTTCCTCCGGAATAAACCCTCCGTGGAGGAATGGAGGCATGTCCCTTCTGCACTCAAGGAAAGAGAGAAAGCGTGCAAATGGCAGGGAAAAAGACAGAAGACAGGAGCGAGACAAAAGAAATTAACCCCTGTTCATTGCCAGGCTCAATTCCCAACCTGTTCCCTTTGCCTGGCGCATATGTCTGTGTGGGAGGGGAGCGGCGAGCAGCCGGAGCCCCGGTCAGCGGCCGCCTGCCCCAGCGAGCCCAGTGTGCAGCACGGCTACCTGCGGTTTATGTGCCTGTGTACCAAACACCGTCCGTGTTTACAGCGCTTCAACAATGGCAGCATCACATTGTCTCCAGGAGGTTGTGTGCTTAGTTTCCCCATCCCAAACATATCCCAGAGAATTTGTGGTGCTCTGGTTTCGGCGCGCAGCACGGAGACAGGACTCATTCCTCTCCCAAGCACAAAATGTCCATAAAAACGTCCCCCGTATCTCGTGGTCACTTTTTGTCCAGTACAATTGTTAACAGTAACCAGCTTTCAATGCTTGAATGAGCCAAATTGGTATTTATGATTACCGTTCCCTTTCTTGTAATTTATTTTTGCTTTTCCAGGGAGGTACTAACACTAAATCTGTAACATTTTGTTGAGTAAGTCAGGAATCAAGATTCTTTTAGGAGCTAGTTCTGCTTTTATTTGGCCTCATAAATGATTTCTGGGAGCAAGAAGAATAGCTCATATAAAACCATAACTACAAATACCGATCTGGAATCAAGATTACCAGATCCTCTGAACACAGAATGCTTCACTCATTTCTGAAGTAAAGATTTTTGTTGAAGGCTTCTTTCCTCAGCTGCTTTTCCATACAATTCCATCCTGGGCCGTATCTCCGAGATACTCAAAAGCCTTGGGATTTAGAGATATGTAAAATCCAGCTGGAATTTTTGGATGAAGACCACGGTCAACAGCTTCACGGCTCTGCCATCACGTAACCCCGGCAGCGACGGCAGCATTCATCTGCCGGAGGGACCAGCCTTTCCTGGGGCCCAGCCCAGAGAATGATCTCCTCGGAGAACAAAAGGCCATTACAAACACCACCACCTTCTGCTCCCGGGGTTAGGCATACTCTGACCCCCGTTAGCATAAACGAAGAGCAATCTGTCTGTGTAAATTTATGCCCCTTACACATAATGCATCATGTATATGCAAAGCTATTACATTTCTATGTGCATGTGTGCACATGTACATGTATTTTTTAAACCCAAACCCTCTGCTGAGTGGAGGGAGGGTTAAGGGGGTGTGGATTTTCTACCAGTGCTGCCCCTGTGCAGCTCCATGTTGTGGGGGAGAAGCACAGCCCAGCTGTCACCGCCATGGCTGCGTTCTGCCTGTGTACGTGGGCCTTCTCTGGGGACAGGAGGGGAAAACAAACAGGCGACAGATGTGAGCCGCGTTGTTTAACGCTGTGCTGGGGGTGCCTGGCGCCATGGGGATGTGCTGGCTGGCAGAGGCTGCCCGAGCAGGAGGGGATGCTGAACAGCCACTCCTGATGCAGAGCTGCATCTTCCCGACGGTGACAGGAGCCGTTGTTAGCATCACCCAGCTGTTTCTGGTCCCCCACAACAATCCCTACGAGCTGTGAGGCAGCAGCTTGGCATCACAGAATCACAGAATTGTAGGGTTGGGAGAGACCTCTGGAGATGATCCAGTGCAACCCCCCTGCCAAGACAGGGTCACCTGCAGCAGGTGAAACAGGAACACATCCAGATGGGTTTGGAATGTCCCCAGAGAGGGAGGACCCACGCCCTCCTCGGACACCTGTTCCAGTGCTCTGCCATGCTCAATGTAAAGAAGTTCTTCCTCATGCTGAGGTAGAACTTCCTGTGTGGTAGTGGCTTTGCTGCTGCGAAACCCCCGCTGGGAAACCCGTCTGCAGCTCCCGCCTTTGCGCAGCCCAAGTGCTCTGAGCGAACAGGGCCCTGTGTGTGGTTCTGAGCACGTGTAGGGGCTTCCGTGCACGGCGAAGCCTGAAATCGGTATTTTAAAATAACACCGCCTGGCGCCACGGCCCAGGTATTATAAAGCAACACCACCGAGGGCACGGGCCGCGCTGCGCGCCGCGCCCCGGCACTGCGGGAGCTTCTCCGGGGGAGGAACAGGAGCGGGGAGGACGGGGCCGGAGGGATGCGGACGGGGCCGGAGGGATGCGGACGCGGGCAGAGCGCGGGGCCGCCCCATCCTCCCCCGCCGCTGCCGGAAGTCTTCCGCGGCACTTCCGGCGCGGCCGCGCGCGCCGACCCCTCCCGCCCGCCGCCGCCAAGATGGCGGCGCCCGTGTCGCTGCAAGTGGAGTTCGGGTGAGCGCGGGCGGCGGCGGCGGCAGAGCCGGGACCGGGCGGAGGGGAGGACAGGGCAGGGCGAGGCCGGGATGGGCCGCGATGGGCCGGCCCCTCGGTGAGGCGGGCGCGGCATTGCGGCGGGGCGGCTGCTGTGTGCGGCCTGGGGGGCCGCTACGGGCGCGTCTGGGCCCGGGCGCCGCCGCTGTCACGGAGCTGCGGGCCGGGGTAGCGGGAGCGGCCGCCGCCGGGGAACTGAGAACCAGGCATCGGCGGGAGGGGCCGGACACCGCCGGAGGGTGTCCGCAGCGTGGGCCGGGCCGTCCTGCCCGTCTGTCCCGGGGCCTCGCTCCCGTCTCTCTGTGAGCGCTCTGTGCCAGGCCTTTCTTTTTCTTTCACCTCTCTCAACCTTTTTGAGTTGTTTGGGTTTTTTATTTTAATTATTAAAATGATTTATGAAAACCTCCCCTTCGTTTCTCGGCTTTATTTTTTCTGAGCACTGTCTATGTGTGTGTTTGTGTGTGTACACGTGCCCTCACTGTGCTTTGTGTTCGAGCCCTGTCAGGTCTGTAAAGCTGCCAGGTTCTCACTCTGTAGCATTTCAGTTTCCAGGCCTTTGCTGCCGTAGTGTCAGCATTGCTCATGCTCTGGCCCTGGGATCTTAAAGCATTTGCGGTGGAAGCTGTGCATATTTGTGGAAATACTTGTGTTATTTCGTTAAAGCCTCCTTTTAGCAGAAGCTAAAAGGCTGCTATTTATTCGCTTTTTCCCACCCTTTCACGAACACAGAAATGCCATAACCCTTTAAATACCCTTCTCCTTAAGAATCCTTCCCTCTATCTTTCCCGCTTCCAGCTGCAGCAACTCTCCTAATTTTCCCAGAAGAGTGAGATGCATTTTTGCTTCCCTTGGAAATGCATAAATGAGCTCTCTATGTAGGAACCACAGCTGAGTTCCCCACAGCTCCCGCCTTACAGAAGGACCTTATCTTGCAATCTACATTTCCCGCTGTAACAAAGCGTGACCTTGTTTTCATTACATGAAAAAATGTTTTTCATATAATTGTTATGACTTGTTCCCTCGCATGAATCTCGGCTCATGTTAATAATCACTGCTTCAATTTTGAGATAACTATTTGTTGTGAGCTGGTGGAAGAACACCAACAGAGTGCTCTTTAGGAGAGTTGCTGCATATAAGTAATGCTGCTGAAGGCATAACAAGGGTTCTGTTGTGCTCTGCCATTGCAGAGCCAAGAAAACCTCCTGTGGCATTTTTAGATATTGAATTTAAAGGAGCTTAATAACATCTGGAAGTATCTTTGTTGATACTTAGGTGAGGGTTGCTTGTTTTAAATATTTCTCTTTATTATGTTGGTTTCCAAAGGAGGAGAGGTACCAGGAAGTTCCCAGAAAGTAACTTCATAGGAAAATTTTTCCAAAGTAATCTGCATTTAAGTTGGAAGAACATTTTGCCACAATTATAAGCCCTTTAAAAATGGGTTAGTCATTTTTCTACCTTAGTTTAATATTAAGTGAATTGAGTTTTTTAAGAGTTCTCTAGTTGTTAAAACTTTGGCTGGTGTAGAGTTCAGTCTAGAGTTAAAAGCTCACACTCTCTGCTGCTGTGTCCTGTAACTTAAAGTAGCTTTTGTGTTTATTATCCATGTCCCTACTCACATGGTAAAAGTTTTATAATCTAAGACTGAGTTTGGCCTATGACCTCACAACATCATGAAAAATGACTGATGTTGGTAAAGGTCAAGATTTTCACAACTGTACTTTTTCCAGAACAGGAGTAGAGGTGAGGAGCTTGCTGAGGCTTCTAAGCTGTAGTTGCAAAAATTAGTTACTCTTTTGAAGAGCCTGTAGTTAGGTGCCTGGACACAATCCAAATCCCATTCTTTTCCAGTGTGAAGAGCAGCTCCTTTACTTGCCAGCCTCTGCATATCCTGCTCACACCTGATCCCCTGTGCTTGCAGAGGCCATCAGTTGTTATCCGAGGGAATTCCCTAATGTGTTCAAGGTGTCAGAAGAGGGATGAACATCAGGTTGTTCAGTGGAGGAAGACTGTGTATTTATTTGTTTATATTTTACCTTCTCACCCTCTTCACTTGCTTCTCCCAGTCAAGTCTCTCTCTGGGACACTTTGTAGTGAGTAGATCAAGAAAGAGTTGCCAGGACTCTGGGTTATTTTGTAAGAGATAGATAGTAGATCAAGAAAGAGTGGCCAGGACTCTGGGTTATTTCGTTATAGATAGCAGATGAAGAAAGAGTTGCTAGGACTCTGGGTTATTTTGTAAGAGATAGATAGTAGATCAAGAAAGAGTTGCCAGGACTCTGGGTTATTTTGTAATAGATAGATAGTAGATCAAGAAAGAGTTGCCAGGACTCTGGGGCTGCTGGCTCTGACTTGCTCTGTAACTTCGTGTGAGTCATTTCCCCTTTCTGTGTGTTCACACGTGGAAACTGGGAGGATATTTATTCAGAAGGATGCTCGAGTTTTGAGAGTTCTGGCCCGCAGGTGTTAGGGACGAGCAACGTTGGGTGCAGTGTGGTGGCTGTAGTGGTGTTTGGGTGGAAGCAGTGCCGGTGGCTGGAGGGGGAAGGCAGCTCTGCACAGCGGTCGGGGAGCACGTGGAGATGGGAACCGTCCTCCCGTTCCGTTGGGATGATGCCTGGCACCGTGGGGTTCTGGCCACAGCAGAGCCTCCTCTCTGTGTTGGCAGTGGGAGCTGGCAGCTTCCCCTGTGGACTTTTGGTTTGTGACAGGAAAAAAAAGACAAAGGGAATCCTGTGCTAGATATGGTCTGTGTCATTTGTTTTCTCTGTTGTGGCATCTATGTAAATTGCCTCTTTTGTACTGCCTTCTTTTGACAATAAAGCAAACTCTCAGTGGTTCATTGTTTTTATTTCAGAGGTGGTGCAGAACTCTTATTCGATGGTGTCAAAAAGCATCAGGTGACTTTGCCCTGTCAACCAGAGCCTTGTGAGTATCAGAACCTGTTTGATAACTTGACAGAGTAACAACAAATGAAACAAAGCTGGTTTGTACAGCACTTACAGTTGCCAACAAGGATCAAAGTATTTTAAAAGCTCTTTCAGACATGCCATGGGTCAGGCAGCTTGGCAAACAGAGGTTAGTTCTCAGTCTGAGGTCTTTCCTGTCCTCTAAGCACTTGTGAATCAAGTCCTTCCTTAAGACTTTTGCCTCCCTCCTGCTGGATAGACAACAGCCTCTGGATGTTTCCACCAAGTCTACGTTTGTCTTTCTTGGTACTTGAAACCACCAATAACATCCTCTCTCCTTTGTTTTTTCCTGCCTGTTCTGAGGTTTCCAAGAGGCACACATATATATATATATGTGTCTGTATGTGTTTATGTGGTGTATAGATATGTGGGGAGATGTGTAGCAATGTAACCTAAATATTGTTTATCTACTCATTTGACTTTTCAAGTAAGTGATAATTTTAATCTGAACTCCCCAGTTGAAAACAGTAAACCTAATGCTCAAATAGGATGCTGGACATCCTGCCCATGGCCTTCCCTGCAATAAAAAACAGGACTTTAGTGTCCAGGGATAAGCAGCCATATCCTGGTTTGCAGTTTGGAATATCAGTACTGAGCAGTGCTGCACTAACTCACTTACTTGTGTGCATACTTCTGTTGCAGTGTAATTTTGCCACAGGTATGTTTTGAATTTTTCCAGCTAGATAGCACTGCTTTATGCTATTGGAGTGGGATTATAAACCAAAATAACACAAAGCCATGAGGGAATGGTAACAACCAATATCTCACAAATGACTGATATCATAATCTATGTGCTGGGAACCTCCAGGCCTGAAATCTTTTTGCTGTGCCTGGAAGTAATTAGAGATTGGTAGAAGTGCTTTTGATGCTTGGACGTAAGTATGTGTAATTCAAATATAATAGGAATACTGCAATATTGTGTTATCTTGTGGTTAAGGACAGGGACTAAAGCTCCAGAAACATGACCTGATGCTGATTTGCTTTGTGATTTTAGTCGTGTTGCTTAACTCTCCCCTGTTGCTAGTGATACTTTCATGTTTCTCAAGAGAATTCAGCATTAAATTCCAGCACTGTTATAGCACTTAAGATCCTTAAATGAAAGGTAGCAAAGAAATGCTAAAACACTCATTTAGTTGGTTTGTGAACCTGGGGGCTAGAGCATAATTTTCTTCAGCGCACTGCAGATTTAAAATACCCAGTAACACCCACTGTTTTGGCGGTGTTCAAACCATGATCAGATGCTCAAGAAAAAGGGGTTATTGCAGGAGATGTTCATTTCTGCCAGGGGAGGGTATTAATACCAAAGAAGGATTCTTCCAGCCCGATGGTTGTCAGCGGTGCCGTTGTACGTGGCCTGATCCATTCCCACTTGAAGCTGCTGGGAAGACTTCCGCAGCCTTAGTAGGATCTACATTTATCCTAAGGGATAAACCTCTCCCTGAAGGTCTGTCTCAGACTCAGGGTTCAAACTCATGATCTCCAGTGATTCATTCCAGATTCAGCTAGCACATTATTGCTCCCAGCTTTTCCCGCTGCCTTGTTTTCCAGGCGCTGCTGTCCCTGTGACAGGAGTGGCAGAGCTGACAGTACCCCCTTGTCAGCTCCCCTGGTTTGCTGCTGTCTTGTGCCTTGGCTGTCAAAGAGGTTTCATTTTGGGGCTGGTGGTGGATTGCAGCATCTGAGGAGCATGAACTGAGCTGAGAAGCAGCTGCTGTAGTGACATTTACACCCAGCACAGGGATGGGGCAGGCAGAGGTGGCCTGAATGTCTGACAGTAAGGGATTGCTGGAAACACCTCTCATGATACTTCCAGAAGACAATTGTGTTGTCGTGGTGAGGAATCGGTCGAATCATGTCAGAAAATATGAGTAATTTTCTTGCAATTTTATGTTGTTCCTAATGCTGTGTATTTCCCTTGTTCACACTAAGAAATTTTAACTGTCCTGTCTCTGGGTAAATAAAGATATGCATAGCATAGTCCCTGCTGCCCTCATGCAGCCAGAATTGCAATGATTAGAGAAATAAAACAGCTCAGTTCTACTCGGCACATCCTGTTGCTTACCTTACCCTGAGTGTCCATCACTGAATTCCCCAGGGAAAGACCTGTAGTATGAACACTGCTTGAAGACCTGCACTTCTAACCCCATTTTAAGTGATTTCATTAGCTGCCAAGTTTATTTTTGGCCATTTTGGCCTCTCTTACCTACTCTTCCTTTTTTCTAGGTTATTTTTGTCTTTGTCCTCCTTTTTGCAGAACAGTTGCTTCTCTCTGGGTTATTGGGCCCACCTGTATTTTAATTGTTTAGGCATTTTTATATCTATCCCAGAAGTGAAGGGAGGGGGGAAATTATATGAAGAAATACCTACAAATATTTACATGAATAAAACAAGCTGTGCTCCACAGTTGGCAGGGGCAGTCAGTGCTCTCTAAATTATAATGTCACTTGAGCAAACTCTTTATGCGGTCATTTCTTTGTTCCTGGTAACAGGCATTAGATGGAAAGTAGGTGGGTTCCAGATCCAGTTAACTTTTTCAAGAAGATTTGATTCTCTGTCCTTTTCTGATGCCTGGAGATGGACTCCTGGAGGGATTGGGAAAGGCAGGAGGAAGGAAGCTGCAAATGGGACAAGAGCAAGCCACGAGGGGTACAGCCACGTGGCAGGACCTATTTTTATTATCCGAGGGGCATTTTGTATCCTGATGTCAGTTAAATTGCAGTTCTTTATTTCCAAAGTGGAGCTGTCTCAGCCTGCATTTTGAAGTTGCTGCCAAAGTGGGAACTTAGAAAGGTGTGGTGTATGTGCATAGGCAGCAGATTTACCTAAGCCACACTTTGTGCAGGACTGTGTCATCTTGTAGAGCTGTTGCAGAAAGAAAACCTGAAGTTAAACAAGAATCTTGTCCCAAATTTCTGGCTATTCTGATGATCTCACTGATAATGCTGTTCGAGGATCTAAAGGCATTATGCCCTGTTGGCTTCTTCTGCATAAAAACAGTGTGTGTGGGAGAAAGCAGCTGGGGGAATAACGATATTTGTCACATGGAGAGAGGATTAAATTGGCAGGGAAATCAACTTTATTTTCAAGCATCTAAGAGGCTATTAGAGACAATGGAGCATAAAAGAGAGAAACCCTAGATTAAAAACTGAAAATGTATTTGGCAGCCTGCTCCTGAAACAAGCCACAGTAATTTAACCAAGTGCTTCAGTAATCAAATAGATCATTGTATGACTGCTCTGCAAGTGATGCTGAAGCTCCTTCCTCCATCTCGCTGGGACTCACAGTGGTGGATTTGTCTTGGCCATGTGAGTTGCATGGATGCTGTTGGAAGGGTAGGAAGTCACTGGCATTGTTTAACCCTTGTAGTCGTTTTAGGTTTAGCTCAGCAGCATCATCTGATGAGTGTTTACAAAACCCCTCTGCCGTGCTGTCTTCTGGGTGTCGTACCCGGAGGTTGGGGTTGTGTGTAAAGTCTCTGGCACTTGTGCTGCAGGCTGCTCAGCTGCTGTCACAGACCTTTGAATTCCAGCTTCTCCTGTGGCTTCAGTGCTGGGACTTTGGCGTGTTTTTGGAGCAGCAGTGACCAGTTTCACCGGTGCTCGCTGGGACCTTCTGGGCTAATCAAGAATTCACACTGTGTTTTGGCACTTTACAAGTCTGGAAGGTTAAATTATTAATTAGTGTGTTTTGGTAATTGTTTGTGGTTTCCCTCTACCAAAACTCTAGGGAAAAAATGCCCACTACCAATCAGATTTTTCTTGAGAGGGAAAATTAAAATAGTCTGCCAAATGCTGCTTATGTTGAATCCCTGTAGAGAAGAGCATGGTGTGCTCCTTGAGAGCTTTGCTTTCCAGGGGCCTTGTTCTGCACAGCATGAAGGACTGCTGGGGACTTGGGAGCATTCATCTTCTCGGAAAAGAGCCTAGGGATCTTGAGAGATCAGACCTATATTACAGGCAGGGTGGCTTACAAAATACAGCATGGCACATGTTCGGAGTTGACTGGGGTGCTGGGCCAAAAAGAACCTGTAAAATCCAGAGTAGCAGTTGGCGTTGGCTGTTGGTAAGTGCCTAGTGCTGGGTAGTACATCGTAGTTGAGTCATTAATATTCTGGCATGCTTTTATTGCACTGTTTATTATTCCTAACATTTTAAAACTTGCTCCAAAAAAAGATTAAAAGTAAATTTGCTAACGTAGAGGCTCATTAGAAGAACGGTAAAAAAAACTCCATAGATCTATGGAACTTCATGCAGTCAAATCTTTTTAACCACAGTGTGTGGTGCTTGCAGCTCTCAAAGGACTTGGGTTATTCCCCTCCTCGTGCATCCCACTCGTGCATCTCTTTTAGGCAGGAAATTAGAGATTTGGTGGCGAGGGAAGGGAGCTCAGTGGGTTGTGCAGGGTGGGAGCTCAGGCTGGTCCAGCCTAGCCCTGCTCCCGCTGCCAGCAGTCAGGGTGAGCCGTGTTTGCGGCGCCAGAGCTGTCGCGATGCCGCAGCGCTGCCACGTCGCGATCGAGCGGTTCCTGGCGCGGGGCTCAGCTCCAGGTCCCTGTCCCCGTCCCAGCGAGGCTACGGCTCCCTTTAGAGGGAACAGGGAAATAAACGCTTGTCCTCACAGGAGCGGTCCCATCACCCTCCTGGGAGGCCGTGGAGCCGCTTTACCGGATCAGCTCATCCCAAGTCATTGTGGAAGGAGCTTCCCAGGCACTGGGAAACCAGCTCTTGTGTGTGACCAAATCCCTGGGCTAACAAAGCCTGGCTGTTACACCCTCCTTCCCAGCCGCTGTATTGCAGTGCGGACACCTAGCAGGATAACCCCTCTGTCCCACCCCCCTCCGCTCCCTCTTTTCTCTTGGTGGGATTTGCTGTGCTGACAGCGCTGTTCAGAGGGTGGCAGCGGAGCAGGGCTGGGGAGGAGGATCCGGGCCCTTTAAACCGCTTAGCATGCGGTTCACACGGCTCCGGGCCAGCTGTTCCTTTCTCCTCCTGCCCTCACTCGCAGGAGTTGTTTGCTGAGCTCAGAGCTCCTGTGCAAAATTGCTTTTCAAAAGAGCCACTTTCTGCTTAATTAAACAATGAGCCGCCGTCCCTCTGCACATCTGTAAAGCTCCCTCCGCAGCCCCTTTATCCCACAAACTGCTCCATTCTTACCTCCATTCACTTGTAAATCTTACCCCCCCCTCTCCTCCACCCTGATCATCTCACTGGCCCTTTCTTTTTCCCTTTCAAGTAAGACTGAGGGGCTTGGAGTATCTGTGGGGGTGGCTGGGTTGGGTGGACAGGAATCGGTTTAATGGTGCTTGGCCCTGTATGAAAGTCTAATAATAGCAAAGCAGATCTGAGCCCAAAAGTGAGAGGCGATTTCTGTATTTAGAGGAATAAAATCGTGGCAGTTTCCTGAGCCTAGCTGAGACTCTGACTCATCCAGCAGCCAGAGGGGACACAGCCACCAGCCAGGCTGGGAGGGGGGCAAGGATTTGACTTCAAGGCATTTTCTGATCCAGCTGGCAGTGCCAGGGAGAGCCCAGCCCAGGGAATTCCCTCGGCCAGGCTGGCTGTGTGCAGAGGGGTGCCAGGCTGCCAGGGAATCCCTCTCCACTCTGGCAGGAGCAGCCACCTTCCTCTGTGGTCCAGGGTTGCACATCAGCTCTGTGTAGTCTCTTCAATAGCAATAAGGTTTTCCTTTTTAGCCCTCAGTGCCTGTGCACACACCCAAAACTCAGAAACCAGGAAAATAGGAGAGAGGGGAAATTTCAGTTTGCTGGGATTTGGCAAAGCTTTACACTGGTGGTTAGTAATGCATTCTCTGAATTGTCTTGCTGAGAGCTTAAAAAAAAAATTAACCAGTAACATTCAAGGTTAAACAGGATAAATGAATGGAAAAGTGATGAGGTGGGATATCTCCTTTATCATTGGGAAGGACAGATTATAGCCAGCATGATGCAATGTCATCTAGCGTAGATTGATAGGGAGGAATGAAGAAATGGGAGTTTAGTGCATTAGCAGAAGATTCCTGACTGCAAAAACTATTAGACCATGGCACAGTCTCCTTGGGGTTTGGTAGCAGGTCTACAGTGCTCAAGCCTCTTAAAATCAGAGCAGACAAGGCTCAGGACGGTCTTTTGTTGAGAATAATTCTGCACTGGCAGAGGGATAAAATCACAGGGCCTGTTAAGGAGATGGTTTTTTTAATGTCTGCGGTCCCCAGGCTGGTACTTTGCTGCTGGGGCAGTAGTCTTTGAGGCTCTCTCAGCTCCTTCCTTTGACAATTTTGAACGAGAGGCAAGACCCTGGGCCAACACTAGTGATCTGTGATCCTAATTAAAAGAGACAGTTTGGTGCACTGGCATTTATTGGGGAGCCTGAAGTGACAATAGCGTTGGGTGTTACAGGATTAGATGCTCTGACTTTGGAAATGAGTAGGGATTAGGTTTACCCTGAGAATCAGCTCGAAGCTGCTTTTTTTGTCATGAGAGCTGATGGATCTGGAGGCTTGCTGCTGGCTTGCAGTGGGATTGGAGATCCCTTGAACTTGTATTTCCCTACCAGCGATCTGTGGGGAGTGGAAGATCCCAAGTAGCTCCTCTCCAGTTCATAAGCATTGTGATTAAAACCTCAGGGCTGAGAATTGTTGAGTGATAGCTGGGATCTGAGTCCTCACTGCTAACAGGAAGGCTATGAAAGACCTCTGTGATCCTTTCCTGTTTTGTGGATACAAGAAGATTAAGAAGTGCATTGCTCTTCTAGATGAGAAGCAAGGAAAAGATGTCTTGAAGCAATTAAAAAGTACAGAAGCCAAGACCTTGGTGTTCGTTTGTAGCAGACAAGAACAGATGAGAGCAACAATTGCAATTCTCTTACGCCTGGCTGTAGCTACCCCCTAATTTCTTCCCTAGTACTTAAATCACTGCCCATTCCAGTGTGTGGCAGGATTGGCTTGTGCACTTGTCAGAGAAAATGGATTTTGCTCTTGCTGCAAAATTTGCCTGGCTGCTCATTCTGCGTAGTACCAAATCCATTTGCCTGTGACTCCATTTATATCAGCCATTCCAGGTCCTCTTCTGTAGTTTATGGCACACTATGGTCTGCTTCAGAGAGTGATTTGCATATCAGATGGGAGGCTGGAGGAGTTGGAAGGATCCCTTAGATCTGGTTTTGAGCTCTTTTAGGGAGCAGATTCCTGGAGGGTCTGCTCGGATCCAAAAGCAAAGAGTAGTCGTGCACCTGGAAGAGCAGCAGGTATTGGGAGCTGGTTTGTCTGTTTTAAAAACAAGCTGCTTGAGCAGGGAAAGGGACATACAAATTGTTTTTCCATATATTTCCATGCAGGCAGGGGGAATAATGGCAGAGGAGCGGCAGGGAAGGGGCTTTGTCATGGTTACAGGCCGGTGGCTGAGAATGTGGGTGGAGCAGCACTCGTCCAGAGTTAGTGACCTCAGCAAATTGGAGCTCAGCCATGGTCAGTATGATAAATGATCTTATTCTGGGTCAAAGAAATGGTACCCCACAGGGAGGTGTCCGCGAGGCAGCCCGGGAAAGCGCCGTGCTCCTGCAGCACTGACCCCTTAGTGACCAGTGCCACATATATCTTATTTACTGCAGACCAGAAGGGAATTTTCCATGGTTCAGCCTTTAGAGGGTTCCCCTATTTCCCTGAAATAATCTCCCGGTTCTACAGCAAGGGCAAGAAAATGGGTATAATTACACCTTCTGGGTGCCCTTCGAGGCTTTGTGCAAGTTTGCATGTGGTTTTTAAGGGACACAGAGGTGTCTGGTCCTTGCATGTGTGTGAATCTACGAGCGACCTGTGCAGCTCCCCGGGAGCCAAGGGCTGTGTGTCCGTGTCAGCTGGTATCAGGGTTGCACAAAATCCTTCCATGTTTCTGCACCTTTATCAGTTCATTGTGAGACCTTTCTAGTGCAACACCCAGCTTGGTGTTTCTTATTCGAGGCACCTGGTTTCTCTCTGCACACAGCAAGTGCCCTCTTTTCTGAGTTGTCACTGATGGATCTGTCAGGTCCAGGAGGTTTTATTGAGCTAGGAAAGATCTATGGATTTCAGCCCTGCTTTTGAGGGTGCAAATGAACCCAGGCAGTGCCAAAATGGACTATTACATGCATTCCTGTTGCAGAGGAAGCTCAGCAGATTCTTCATGAAGGAACAGTTGGGGCGATGCAGAAGGTCAGGCCTTGGAGGATTCGCAGGAGGACAGAGCAGACTGTGCAGTTCTCTCTGCCACAACCAGGAGTGTTTGTGGTGCAGCCGGGCTGAACAGGAGCCGAGGCTATTGGGTTTTGTGTGTGCTCACTGCAGCTCCTGCATCCCGTACTCTTGTGTGACAAGGCAATGACTTTGTGTCACTGCAAGCACACATCTCGTTTTCCTGAGCGCTGTGTTTCGCTCGGTGATCGGTTTTCTGCATATATTGTGGGCTTGAGCTCACATCTGTGCACTTGAACTAAGCAGTTTTCTCAAACGTTTGTCATTTTTCTTTTTTTTTTTAATTAACTTTAGATTATTTTTTACTAAGAATTTGGGGAGGGCTGATGTACTGTTAGCACAGGCAGCAGAAGCTGTCTCTGTGTAGAAATAAGACAGGGATTTCCTACCATGTGCTTCAGCCCCTCCTTTGCAGTTTGAGAATATTTCTGCTTCCTTGGCTGGTTCAGTCTTGCTTCTCCTCTGATGCTGCCAGTGGTGAGGACAGTTAATAGGAATTAAGAGTGCATTTTTTAATGTGATATTTGTTTGCTGTGAGTGAAATGGAGTAGGCTACTAAAAGGATTTCAGTAAGACCGTGCAGCAGTTATAAAAATACATCATTACTGGGATGAGCTGGGCTCAAGTTGGTGATGCTGGAGCAGAATGCTGTATTGTCTCAGCTCTCACCTGAGCCTCCCTCCGGAGCCAAAATGGCAGGTTTTGCAGCCAAATCACAGCACCTGTAGTACAACTGTGTTTCTGCCAAAGCAGATGCCTCTGTTCTGTGATGGGGGCCAACTTCAAACCAACATGAGTGTGAAATCGCTGCGATGTAATGATGGTTTAACTTGTCAGCAGATGTGGTGCCTGACCAGGCTGAGGTTTTTTCCTTCTTTGTGTGTCATCTGTAGAGAACCTGCTGTTTGCATAGCAAATCCTTGGCCCAGGGAGCTGGAAACCTGTTAGACCCGTAGCATAGTATCAGAAAGAAAATGTCTTAGGAACACTACCTGTGTCAACTGTATGAGATAAGCAGTTGTGCTGTAATTTACCTCTTATTATTTCCATCATGAGAACAGAGAGTCCTGAGCTGTTGATCAAGACTGCTGTTCGAGGCATTGAGCTGCAAGATGGCTTCTCCACAGACCACTTGCAATGGAAGTAATCTTGTTCTTTTTCAGTATCTTACTTGTGGGAGATAGTTTTGGTGTGACTGTGGTCATCTGTCATCCTTTATAATTTATTGGTTCTAGTAATATTGGTGTATAGGAAATAGAGAAATGAAGGTGGGTGAAAAAATTCAGTGCTGATAAAGCAGATGAAAGTATTGTGTCTGAAAGTTGGCTGTGGAGGAAGGGTCTTAATTTTTGTACCTTTTGGAGTGGGCAGGCTCCAGGCATGAACAGGGGCGTCTGAGTTTTTTTTCCTAATGTTTAAATTCTTCAGTATGTGTGTACGTGACTTCTGGGTAGGAGTAAATGAATGTCGGCTCAGGTGGGACTGAAAATAACATTTGTTATGGAAAGAGATGGGGTGAGGGAGTCTTCCAGCTCAGCCTCGAATAAATCAGTCCTCTCGCCCCTCCGTCCAGGCTGCTTCTAGGTGGCTGCCTTTTATCCAGCTGGTGCAGCGTGTTTCTGTTTAAATGATCTCTCCTTAAAGGTCCCAGAGGAAAGGGCTGCTTATTCCATGCAAGGAGAATGGTATATGGCACAGCTCATTGTTGTGTGCCCTGCTGCAAGTGCATAAATATGAAACAGCTCGCGGGCGATGCTGCGGTGGGGCTGGTGTCCCCTTCACACCCCCCTCCCTCTCCTGAAGGCTCCTCTCCATCTTCCTTCCTTTACAGCTTTCATTTCTTGGTGATGGAGAGCGGGAGCCATTTGGGTGTGAGATCCTGAGGGCTTGACGTTGCAGCAGCGTTTTTCAGGGGAAGGTGAATGTAGTTAGCTCTTGTTCTGATGGCTGACTGACCGCTGTGGTGTGTATGTGTATACATAAATATATATATATATGTATGTATGTATGTATATATGTAAATACACACACCTTCTTAGTGGTGCTCCCTGTCCCCGGTGCATGTTGCTAGGAAGGAGGCAGAAAATGGTCTATTTTGTTCTTTTAACAACGGATCATTACAAGGGAGTCGTGGGTTGGCCCCAGGCAGGTGATCCAGCTCACCAGGCAGTTTTGAGGCACAAAGCAGCTCCTTTTGTCCAGATCAGAGTGATCCAGTGCTTGGAAGCAGCAATACCTGTTGTGCTCTGGGCAGCCCCGTGGTGGGATCAGGGTGTTGGGGTCAGAGTGCTGGTTTGGAGGCACCAATGCCCTGAGAAAACAGGGAGAACAGAGGGAATCTCAGAGCATCCCCCTCCCCCTTTCCCCAGGAGAAGAGGCCCCCATCTGCTGCAGATGGACATATCCCCATTGCCTAGTTGATGTGCACCTGTCTACACCAGGGCTGCTCATCCTGAGTGTGACAGAAGCAATGAGGGTGACGTTATTTGGAAGAACCCCAGTTTGGCTCTGGGTAACATCCATAAAATCCTGGGATAAGGCCTGGGCTGAGTCAAGCCACTACAAATACATTTATTATTGCTGGTCATGAAGCAAACACCTGGGGAATGGTACACAGAGGGAATTTAACTCAGAGAAGCACGTGTGGAAAGGTTCCTCATGACTACAGCGAGCTTACCTCACATAAGAAACCCATCCTGCCATCCCTGCTCCTCCTGGAGCGGGGCTCCAGCCCTCACTGGTGGATTTGTGCCTTCAGAAAGCTTCCTCGCTTCTTGGAAACAAACAAAACTCTTTTGGGGCTTTCAAAGGGCTGTTTAAAGGAGCCCCGGGAGAATAACTGATTGTGGATTTGGAATGATGAAGTGGTTTGTGGAACGGTGAAATATAGAGGCAAATGCAGGAGAACTCCACTTTGCAATTTGTCAGCTTCTCTAAACCCTGTAACGGATTGTTCCCCCCCTCTGTCTTTTCTCACCTCTCCAATAGGAAATTAACTGATGCTATCACTAAAGAAATTGTTTTTGCCTCACAAAGTAAAATTGATACTATAAAAACCCACCAGCAGTGTCTCCTCCTCCTTTTACATGAAGACAAATCCTTCCTGTCACCTACTGAAATGGAAAGATAAAGGCTGAGCTTTAATAAAGAAGCTCTAAGCATAAAGTGTAGAAGGAGGGAGCAGGCACAGCATGGGGAACACTCCACAGCAGCAGGTGTGATGCTGAGGGATGCTGTAAGTGTCCAAAATGCAACTATGGGCCAGGGCCCACCTGTCTGTTTAATGCATGGCCATGAACGGGTTTGGGCCCCAGAGCTCCCAAGGTCTCCAAGAGTTTGTGCTGGTTTTGGTGCTAAAGTGTCTCTTTCCTCTGTTCAGGTTCTTAGGCTTGCTTGTTTGGACTTTTTAAATCTTAATTAAATGCACAGAGAATGAGACATGATTTGTTGGGTGACAAGATAACGCACGGGATATGGGATGTGTCAGAGAGACCTGAACATCAGGAATCTGCTGCCAGATTGGTGCTTCAGCAGGAGCTGCATTCATGCTTTGTGGGATGAGTTTTCTGTGGGAAACCTCTTCTGCCAAACCATAGGGACAGGGCTGTCGGTGGGTTTCTTTGCAGCTATCCCCATCCATCCTGCATGTTCCTCATCTGCTCTTTCGTGGATAAACAATCACTTTGCTCTGGCATCACCGGGAGCCATCAGCTAGTTTGTAAACCCTGTCCTTCCTTCTTCCAGGGGATATCAGAAACCTGCTCAAGTGGATCAAACAGAATCTGTTGAAAGAGCGACCAGAGTTATTTATGCAAGGGGAATCTGTGTAAGTACAACTGTTATGAATCCTCCTTGTGTTTCTCTGTTGATCCCCACAGTTTGGGGGATTTTTCCTCTGGGAGGGATTTCCTATTGAGTACGTCATTGACCATGAAAATACAGGATTTGCTAAAGTGATAATGGGAGGTATCCCACCCACACCTTGCACTGTCCACAGAGAGCATCTTTTGCAGTCCTCACCCCAAATCTTTAAACCTTAAACATGAAGCAGGGCCACTTATACTTTCTCTTCATTGTCGCTTGGAACAGAGTAGCACCTGTATCCTCAATTCCAGGAGTTTTAGCAGGTCTGTCTGTTCCCTGCTGACATCAGGACTGAAGCAGTCATTCTGAGAAATGCCAACAAATACTTCTTCTGGGAAATGTATTTTTATTATCAAAACGGGGCCAGCCTCGTGGAGGGGGGGTAGGAAAAAAAAAGGAAGGCAAGAGAAATGGAGCAGAGTGAGCTGTGCAAGCCATCCCTGACTGCGGGGTGGCGCTGGGGGTGTTTAACATTCGTCACGGATCTTTGTGAGCTGAAGCGTGTGCCAGGTCCCCTGGTAACAGGAGAGACAATTGCAGGACACTGAAGATCAAAGAGGGGGAATCCCTTTGCTCAGAATCAGGGGCTTGGAGTGGATCCCAGGTGTTTAGTGCCTCTGGTAGGGGCACTGGAATGGCTTTCCCTACCTTCACACGGAGCTCTCTGCGCTCGACTGTCGTGCGTGGGTTTTAATTACCTGGCTTTTCTGCATCGTACGGAAATGCAGTCATCCTGGAGCATCCTCAGGAATGGTGCCTTTTCATTCAAATGAGCTTTGGGATTGCTCCTGCGTCCCCTTTATTTGATCTAGAAAGGGCACAGACTGTACCTGTTTCCACCTCCATGCTAGGATCCCTTTTTTGGCTTTATAGGCAGTCAGCTTGTGATCTGTGCTGTGACATCCCTAGTTCTTAACTATTTGTGGATATTTTAGCAGCCCTGTATCCTAATTATTTCTCTCTATTCTGCAGGAGGCCAGGAATTTTGGTGCTCATCAACGAGGCAGACTGGGAACTAATGGTCTGTACTCCTTCAGTTTGACTTTCTTTGTTGAAAATATTGCTCTCTGTGTTCTGTGGTTGCTCTCACAGAAGCTATTTCTGATTCTTGCCCCAAGCGAAGCATCTTGTATTTGAGGGGGAAGGGGCAGGCTGGAATCTATCTCCTGTACTGTGGCTGTTCAAAAGCCTGGAGCCTCTCTCTAACCTGCTGAGTCTCATCAGCCAGACAGGGTCTGAAGAGAGATCACCCTTTTTCCCTGGTCTCTGGCACTGGGTTCTGCACCTCTGGCTGCTGGCAGGTCGCCTCACGTGTGGGGTGACAGCGTGGGGGGCACCTGGGACCTCCAGGCCCCACAGAGAACCACCTTCGCTGAAGTCAGGCGGTGCCTGGCAGGTAAAGGCCACAGGGAGATTTCAGCTCAAAGAGGCACCTGGTAAATGTCTTCCCTTCTCAGCCCACTGTTGTGCTCAGACAGCAAACAGCCCATCGCCATTTCCCTGCCTCAGGCAACCACCTGTTCTGTCAAAACCCTGGTCCAGAAAGCGATGTGGGGTGACGAGCATCAGCACCGTGGCTGATCTCTCACCTTTGCTTCTGTTATGATGAAAACATCAGTCTGTCCCCTTCTGCTCTCCCTAATACTCACCATCTTTTTATGAGCTGTTTTCTCTTTGCAGCTTGTATTTGGAAATGACATTTAAACAATTTTTCTGTTTTTTTCTTGGCCTGCAGGGTGAGCTGGATTATAAACTCCAGGACCAGGATAATGTGGTTTTCATCTCAACATTGCACGGCGGGTGAACTCCTGAAAAAACAAGAGGATGTAAATCCAAATCCCTGGGAAAAAAAAACCCAAACAAAAACCTTAACCCACCCAAACTGCCTGTGTCCAGTCTCTGCGTCTTCCCTCTGCATTCGCTTGTTCTAGACATCCAAATAAAGCCCCGCCAGCCTGCGGCCTTCTGTCCACCACAACAGCATCCATCTTTTGGTCCTCATTTCACCTCTCCTGACTGCACTTCCAGGTACCCTAACAAGCAGAGAGCACCTCAGCATGTGGGACTTGGTTTTTCTCTGACAGGAGGAAGAGGGATGCTGAACCCTGAGCAGGATAACATGTCTTAACATGCAGTGAGGTGTTCTGGTGCTGGGAACCAGGATTCTTTTAACATGATGCTTAATGTTGGTAGGGTCTCTGCACCAGCCGTGGGAAGGGTGAGAAAGTGCAAGGAAACAAAACAAGGCTTGACTAGCTTTTCCATGGGGTAGCAAACATGCCAGCTCCAGGGCCCTTGGAAGTGACTTTCCACTTGTCATGATATTTTTTTATGGGAAGCAGGAGAGAAATAGGCTTTTTTGGTTTTGTATTTTTGATCCCTTATGCCACTTTCATACCAGATCTGAGGCAGGGTGAAGTACTGGCCCATGAATAATGTCAATTTATAATGATTTGGTTGGAGGGGAAACAAACCCTCACCCAGCCTGAGACAGCACAGAGTGATCAGGGCAGCAAATGATCTTTCTGTCACCGTGATAGACAGAATTGATCGGGCTGCACTGCATTCTGTGCAGGTGGGAGCTGCAGTCTGGTTGGGGAAGAGCTGAGGCTGGAGATGCTCAGTTAAAGTGCCAAGACCTGAGAAAGTCAGTGGCTTTTAACCCTTTGTGTCAGTGGGAGCTTCTTGCCGTGTGCCCTGAGGAAGTCCTGTGAGCACTGTGGAAGTGGGTGCGTGTGGTTGTGCTAGGGCACGGGTGTTGTTGGCTTTCCAGAAGTTTCTTCAGATAGACGGTCTGGTCCCTGCCAGCCAGGAGGCTACGGTGAGAGCAGAGGGATGGGCTCAGAGAGGATAGCATTGGCACCAGCAGGTCTGAAACGTGCGGCATGAGCTTCCAGGAGTGCCAGACCAG
This sequence comes from Callaeas wilsoni, assembly GCA_013398955.1. Lineage (NCBI taxonomy): Eukaryota > Metazoa > Chordata > Aves > Passeriformes > Callaeidae > Callaeas > Callaeas wilsoni. Next base: position 2,605 of record VWPU01011440.1, on the reverse strand, counting down.
GATTGTCCTCCCGTGCTCCCCCCTGCCCTGCTCACCTGTTTCGGCACGGCTCCAGCAGCATGCGGAGGTCCCCGGCGGCAGCTCCTGCCTGAGCCGCGGCTGTGGTGGAGCAGAGGGCTCGCTGGTGCTCGCTCGGTGCATCTCAGAGCTGATCTGCACCGCATGCTGCTCTAAGGGCCCTCGATCTTCAGGAGCTGCCGAGGAGGCGGGGGGACAGCCGTGCACCAGCCCCTGCTCGGGCAGCCTGGCCCAACACCCCGAGTGCTGCGCACAAGGAGCCAAGGAGCCTCTCCGGTGCTGCGCCTGACGGAGGAATTCCTCTCTCTGATGCTGAGAGAGTAATTCCCTCAGCTGACTTCTCCACGGACTCCTCTCTCACGTTCACCCCTCCACAACCTGCGTAACTAAAAGCACCCACAGCCTACGATGCTGCTGCATCTGAGGAGCCCCAACTTCAACCCACTGCTGGTGACAAACCAATATTCAGCATTTTTCAAATCCAGCCACAGCAACTTCAGTCCAGCTCATGCCGTTTGTAAATGACACAGATGGGCCAAAGGCTCTTCTCTGTCCTGAGTTCCTGGCCCTTAGCTTAGCTGGGCCAGGATGGTGGAAAGGGATTCCAGGTGGTGGTAGGAGCTTGAAAAACAAGGAACCTGTGTGGCATGCGGCTTGAAATAGACTGAAACACAATGGGAAAAAGCAGGTTCATCTTCAGCACTGCTGCCTGCCCTTTCTCTACCCTGCCTCTGTGCCTTAGGCTGGGTTTGTCTGTTCTCATCCCCCCAGCTGTTTGCTCAGATAGGATGGGTTCTTTCCCCAGGAGCTGTTATTCCCCTTGATAGTGCAGGTAGACCCAGGTGGTTTAGCTCCTGCTGTAGTAAAAGCTGCCAATCACTGCTAAAAAAAGCTAGAAATTGGAAGATGAGGGAAGCCGGGGGAATGGAGAAGAGGGGTACAGCAAAATCCTGTAACAACAACAGCAACAAAAAGTTTCTGAAATAAAAGCCTTTAAAAACATTCTCCCCCTCCAGCTTTGTCCTAGATAGGCTCTTGGTGAAATTCTGCTCGGATCTTGTAATGCTTCCCTCCTCCTCCTGGGTTTCCTTGGCAGCCCCGGCCGAGCCGTTTGGCTGGTGGATTCATAAAGCCTCTCTGTTAGAACGAGCCTTCCTCCGGCCGCCGTTCCGCGGGGGCTGCTCCGCTCCGAGGGGCTCGCCGAGCTCCGCCGCGGCGGTGAGGGCCGTGCCCGCAGCCCGGACCCGCTCTCCGCCAAGCCCGCCCGGTGCCCGAGCGGCGGGGCCGATTCTCGGCCCGACGGAGACCCGGCGCAGTCGGAGCGGCCTCCGTGTGCCCGGGGCCAGCCGGGGCTGCGGCAAGAGGACCAGAAGAGTGTCCCAGGTGCAGGGGGCCGGGCGCACGCCGAAATACGTTAAATGGAATTAAGCCGCAATGTTAAAATAGATAAATAAATAAACATAAGAAGGGCAAACTGGGATGCAGCCGCAGGGCCGAAGCGCCCGCCCGCCGCGCCCGGCTGCGGCCCCACCGCCCCCGGCAAAGCGCCGGTGCCCGAGGCTCGGCCCCTCCGTCCCTGCTCGGTGCCTGCCCGGTCGGGGCTGGCCGTCCCGGTGATGACCCGGCCAGCGTTTGACGCATTAAGACCGAGCACCCTCGGCCGCGCCGAGCAGAGCGGAGCCGCCGCTGGTGTTTCCTTAGTTTCCCTGAAATCCTGGCCCCGACCCCCGGGACGCAGCCGGGAGCGGTTACCTGCCGTGCCCCGGGCCCGGGGAAGGTCCGTCCTCTGTCCTGTGCCCCGAGAACCGTCCTGGAGCCCCGCCGGAGGAGGTGAAACCTCTGCTACAGATGTCCAGACACAATTCTTGGTTCGTACGGCTCCATCGCACAAGAATTGCGTTTGGACAATCAGGAGCGGAGATTCCCATCCCGGGCTCGCGGGATCTTCCAGGGGGAATCCGGCTGGAGCCTGGAAAAGAAGGACACAGGGGCCCTGAGCCGGCTCCCGCCGCCCCCCGCTCCCGCTCCCTGGCCCCGCCGAGCCGCTGCTCCAGCCCCGACAAGTTTCGAGCGCAGCCGCGGCGTTTCGCATCCCGGGTTCCATTTAATGGAATCGCGAGGAGTTTAATTTTATCTACTCCTTTCTTACCCCTCAAAAAGAGAAAAATTTAAAAAGCAGTCCTATTTAAAAAATAAAAATTAAAAAATAAAAAAAAGAACACAAATATTAAAAAAAAAGAAAAAAAGAAAAAAAGAAGAAAAAAAGAAACGAAAAAGAAACGAACAAGAAAAAAAGATAGAAAACGAAAACCGACGATCCAATCCCTGCCGGAGCAGCCCCGGTGGAGCGGGGGCTCGGTGCGCCGGGGCTAGCGGCCGCGGCGGGGCTCGGTGCCTCCGGCAGCCGCGGGGCTCCGCGGGGGTGATGCTGCGGGCACAGACCCCGGCCCCGCGCTGCAGCCGCGCCGCTCCTGCCTTGGAGAATCCACCAGTTCCAAGCGGATCGCCCTCAAAATTCGTGCACTTTGAAAAAATCTTCGAAATTTATAAATGACCACTGGGGGGAAAATATTAATAATAATAATAA